>CAJVPT010001143.1:0-23169 GCA_910592055.1 Acaulospora colombiana
TGGGATTAATACCCTATTTAGAATATACAGGGTTTGTTTATCTGTTAATTTCTTACTTTTAAGAGCTCTGGTCACTATGTTGATCTCTTTTAGCACCCTCTCTTTGAGTTCAATTGTAGTTTTTTAATTGCCGGTTCAGATTCCTAGAAATCTTACATGTTCTGCCTTGCTGAGCTCCTTTACCACTTCTTTTTCTATACTGGCCTGGACTTCTTCTGGATAGTAATTAGGATTGTTAATAGTAATTAAAACTGATTTATTACTATTAGTTTGGGAATCATTGGCTTTATAGAAGACTCTTACAGTTTCAAGGATTTCTTCCATATCCTTTTTGGATCTTACTATCTATATCATGTCATTCATAAAAGCTATAGCTACGTGTCTTGATTCTAGCCTTCTTGTGATCTGTCTTTTAAAATCTGAATTCCAGGTGACCGACATTTTGTATCCCCTTTCTTTGTCATTCTGAATCTTGCAGAGTAAAATATCATAGAATATTTGCCATAGCAGTGGTGAAATAGTTTTTCCTTGATCGATACCATTCCCAGCTTTTATGAGTTCTGTGAGATCATTTTCAAAGATGACTTGAAATTCTCTATCTTTAAATAGGCTCAGCATGATCTTGATAAAATCCTTTGGTATTCTGATTCTTTCTATTGCTTTGACTAACATATCCAAACTAATAGTATTATAGGCTTTGGTGGTATCTTAGAAAACTATCTACAGTTCCTTTTTATTTTCTCTTGCATCTTCACAGATGTTGTTAAGAATTTGGATTGGTTCTGATATACTTTCTCCTGAGAGACCTGCGTAGTTGGGACCTTTGAGGATGTTATTAACTTTACAGATATTTTCCATTCTATTAGTAAGGATTTTTGTGAAACACTTTCTTATGATTTCCAATAGAACTATTGGTCTTATGTTTATTAGCTCACACTCCTATGGTTTTGGTTTGGCTATAGAGTATATATGGCTTTGTTTCCAACAAGTGGGAGTTACCTCCCATCTCAAGAAGTTATTTAACATAACATTTTTCTCAAGATTTCCTTTCCATCCTGACTCAGTTTCTTAAGCATTTCATAGCTAATTTATGATCATCCTTGTGTCTCGTTGTTTGGAAGTGTTTGAAGTATTTCATCTAATTCCTCTTATGAGATTGGCTCAAGAAGATTTTTATACTATAGTTTCTTAATATAATCTTTGGATCTATACTCCTCTTTCCAATCTTCTGTAAGGCTATTAAAGTTGGTATCTTTTTTTTTAAATGCTTCTAGATAATATTACCTTAGTTCTTTCTTTATTTCACCTGTTTTGATTGTTATGTATTCTGTGCCATCCTGTGTGACCTTAACTCTGTCCAGCACAATTTTGCTTCTTGTTCTATTTGTTAGGGAGCTTACTATTCTTCTCTGATTTAATTTTAGGTCATCATATCATTGTTTCAAGGCAACCTTGATTGTATCTCTTGTTTTTTTGACTTCTATCTTTTAACTGATAAATTTCAATCCCTCTATTGTAACCTAAATATTCTTTTTCAATAATGACCAGGGCATGTTAGAAATACTATGTTGGATACAATGGTTTTTGATCTGATGATTAGGGCTATATGTTGCATTGTGTTTCTTTATTGCCAAGCTAAGGATTTGCAGTTTGTCTATTTCCCTTGATGCTTCAGCCTTCTTGAAGAGCTCTTTTAGCCATAGGGCTTTTCTGTATGTGATGAACTCTGAACTATGTCTATATTCAGATTTTTCTTTATATATAATTGGTTTCTTGGTTGTGAGCTTATTGAAGGCTACTTTGCAGATTTGTTTTTCGAAAGTTTTCCAGATCTTGTTTACTTGGTTTTCCCTTTCATTTTCCTTGGGTTCTTCTTCAAGTAGGGATTCCAATGTTGTCTTGAACTTGTGATCTAAGTTTTCATGAAAGGTCTGCTATTGTTCTGAAGATGTTCCCTTAATATCTATTCTTTTTACTTGTTGTTTAGGAGACTTTATGATGCTACTTCATATAAAGTTATAGAAATTATGGTGTGGTCACTTTCTGTGAATTCTTTTATCTTTTCATTATCAAATTGTAGTATTAGATATCTTGATAAACTTTGTGATATCCAGATATAGTCAATTCTACTACTGCTTGTTGCATCCCATCCTATGGAAGTCTTGTTTTTTCCTTCCCATATGGCTTGTGTATCTATAAACCCCTACTCATCAAGAAAATCAAACAGTGGGATTTCAGGATGCCAAGAGGATTTGAATTTTGCTTTGGAAGATAAGGTTCTATCTTCCAAAGGGTTGTAAGTAGCATTAAAGTCTCTCATTATAATTGTGTAAAAGCCTTTTCTATGGTTTGTTTTGCTAAGGCTAGTTATTTTCTCCTGTACTTTTTTGCACCTTTGCTTATCTGATGGAATATAGACCTATATAATACAGATCTTTTTCTTTTTCATCAGCATGTTGGCAGTTATAATTTATCCATCTTTTGCTTCGATTGATGCCACTTTTTTCTCTAGGTCTCTTCTGATAAGGAGACTAACTCTTGCTTCAAAGGGTGTGTCAGAATTGGTACTATGGAAGTGTTTATAGGCTCCTTGTTTGTCGAAAGCCCATTTGGCATTAGTTTGGATAAGTTTTGTTTCACATAAACCCATTATACCTATCCCTTGTTTTGTAATTTCTTTAATTAGACTTCTTTGATTTGTCTTATCTGTGATGCCTCTGATATTATGTATTCCTATTCTAATTATCTTTTTTTGTATATCTCCCATTTCTGCCTGTTTTTTTTCTATTATTATATTCTCCTTTTTTTGTTAAGGAAAATATCATGTTCCTTTTTAAGAATGTTGTTATATCTAAATTATTATGTTGTTCTAATAAAACCTCTTTTTCTTGTGATTGTTCTCTGCCCTTGTTGTTAGTTACTGTTGAGAATGAAGTGGGCGTGTTTACCTCTTATCTCTTTGGATTGCTCATTGCACCATGTTAGGAGCGATTGACTCCTCTTCTACCTCTATTTATCTTGTTTGGGATTGTTTGTCCTTCAAGTCTATTTATTTTACCATTTAGTTTTTCAAGGTTGGCCAATATGAGCTGCAGAGGGTTTTGGTTACCTTCTGCCTCTGATCTGATATCCTTACTGCTAGTATTCTGCTGATGAGTCCTTCATTTTCTTATTGGCTCTCTATTACTACTGGTAGCAGGATATCTAGTTGTTCTATAATTCTTCTGCCATACACTATTATTATCCCTTTGTTTTGTTTGTTTTTGGTTTCTAGAGTGTGTAGGTTTTATAATGTAGGAATGATAATAAGAGGAGAAGGAAGAGAATCTTGTGAACTCATAACCTGATAGTGAATCTGAAGTTGAGTCATTATCTATGTTGATTTTCTGGGATCTTTGATAACATGATTTCCTTTCTTCAATTATAGGGCTAGTATTTTTTCTATTGCTAGGATTCTTTATGCTCCAAGATAGTCTTAAACCTTGTAAAAAAATATATTGTTTGCATGCCTTGTCTCTATCCTCTCTTGTCGCAAAACAGACAACTGTAAAGTTCTGTTTCTTTAATGTGTACGGGTTTTTGGGAGTATAGCATGCTTTTGCCTGGGTACCATGTAAAGCTCTTGCTATCAAGCTAATATATGTTTTATTTGTACCCAACAGTCTAGCTGAGTTGATATTTCTCTCGATTAGGGTGGCATTTATCTCTTCATTAGTCAACTCTGATTTAGTGAAGATGGCTCTGGATATTTCAGTACCTATAGGTGTTGTCTATGCTTCTGCGAGATCCTATTTAATATATTTATGAAGCTTAAAATAGGCCTTGACCCTAATCTTTGTCTTGACCTTATAGATATGGATTTTTTGAACTGTTCCATATTTCTTGAGATGTTCGACTATATAACTTCTGGAAACCTTCTAATTTAGATCTATTAGGCTGATATGCCATATATCAGATCTATTTTGCCCTTTGAATTCCTAAAAGATTTTTTTGTTTTTTTATCTTTTGGTCATATGAATAGAACGTGGAGTGTGAGAAGTTATTTGTTGGATAGTAAAATTATTCTTTTTGCGGTTTATCTCTTCTATGCATTTTAGGACATCCTCTTCTTCTTATACCTAAAAGGTCAACTATTTGTTTCCATTGATAAATTCTTTCTTTAAGAGATGTCTTTCTCTCTGTGATAGTTTCAAGGTATTGCTTAGGTAGGCCTTGGCTTCTTCTTCTGTTTCTCCTGGAATATTGGCTATTATGATATCAAGTCTATATATTTCTTCTTTTCTTATAAATTATGGATTTGTCGATGGAGCGAAGTCCCTGTTTCTCATGTCATATGAGCTATAATCACTGATATTATTGCCCTTTATTTTCTTTTGAAGCCTTTGTATTTCGACCTCTTCTTGTTCGTGATCACTGGTTATTGTGATTTCATTATCTATTATTGACTCAGAATCTACATGTTCTATAATTTCCATCGGTTGACTTTTTGGCTCCTGTGGATCACTTGCATTCTTGATAATTTCTATAAATTTATCTTCTATATAAGGCTATAGAATATCTTCTTCTTTTCCCTTTTCTTGTTGCCAGAGATATAGGATATGTTGAGTAAGGATCCATTCCTTATGGAATGTTGTTTTGTCTATTCCTAGGATGTTAGTAATAATACTATCTAAGATAGTAAAAGTCTCTGGAGCGGGCGTTGTTTTTTCTTTTGGGTCTCCTTCTTTTTGTCTTACCAATTGTTGGAATGCCCATAGTTCTGAGGTTTCGTCGTGCTTTCTTAAAAGCTTAATTAAAGTATTTAAGATATCTTCCTCCCTTTTGTTTACTATATAAAGAATGCATTGTGCTCTATCCATGTTGGCTATATCACGTGATTATTGAACGAGTCACGCTTCGCGGATTAATTCTTGTTTATTTGTTTACTTATTCAGATAGTATTACTGGGATTTCCTAATATATTTGTTGTGCTAGTAGATTAATTGTGGGGTAAACACGAGTTGCAGGTTGTTTATCTGTTTATTTGTTAATCTCAGTAACATGTGTGCTGGTTTTATTAAGGGATAAATCAGATATGAGGAATATGTTTTGTGATTAGCTAGAACACGTGTTGAGCTTGTTTATTTGTTTAGAGACACGTCACATAATCTGTTGTTATGTCTCTATTGTCTAAAGGGATGTGTTTGTGTTCACGTTATGTGCTAGTTGTTTATATGTTGCTGATGTATTGTTACTGATGATCTCTAGCTGTTGCTCTTGGGTTCCTGACGTCCTCTTGAGTCTTGCAAATTTTGAGTTTTGACTGATTTACCAGTTGAGATTACCGTATTGCCAGGTTTCTTCTAATGTCTAGAAAGGTATAAATCTACACTGGCCTGGTTGGAAGCTAGGAGAGTTGATATTGGGTCCCTTGGCCTTACTGTAATTCAGATTTACTTTTGTTTTCCCTTTTCCTCAAAAGTTGATGGATAAAGTACTAATGTTATTATTATATACTCTTTTCCTGGCAGCTTGTTTAAGAGCTTTGTGTGTTGCTCCAAGTGGGGTGATGTGGTTGTGTTTCTCTTTACTGTGTTTGCTGAGTTTGGAATATATTATCCTTTTTTCTCTAAACAATTATCAAAAAAGCAAATTTTTTGAAAAATAGTGGATCAGCGGAACTTATATTATATTAGCCTAAAGATTTTAAAGATAAATAATTTATTCGTATCAAAATAAAGACTTTTAAAGCCATTTTTATATAACATAAACCTAATGATTATAAGATTGATATAATTCTCAAAAATAATAATTTTTAGCTTTTATAATACTTTTACCAGTCTTATAATTAAAGTAACAAGATATATAAAGGTTATAGCATGCTATATATCATAAAATCTATTTATACTTAAAAAAAGAGAATATATAATTGTATATTTTGTAATAGCTGAATATTTATATAATGCTCTTAAACAATTTGTATTCATTTATAATTATAAACTCTACTGAAGTGCCAAAAAATATTTTAGATAAAAAAATATCCAATACAATGAAATAGTTCAAATAAAATCTATCAGTGATAATGAAAACAACTCTAACTTAAGAATATTATATAGTGAATTTTACTATAGACAAATAAATCAAACAAAAAAAAAAGATATAAATCCAGTTCAGAATAAGGAAAAGAAAATGGATTAATTACTTCTGAGATTAGTACCAGTTCAATTAAGGATTACTAGAAAAGAATCAAATCCTTAGAAGAAATTAAACCTATCCTAGAAACAAAAAATTGATATAAAAGAGCTATTAAACAATACAATATTTCTCTCTAATACTACACACAATACATTACAACTAGACAACTTCATAAGCAAAATCAAGAATGATATTACTCAAAAGCTTTAAAAAAAACACTTATTATATAATACTATATATATATGTATATTTTTTTTTTAAATATTAGCTTATTCTTGTGTCAAGATGAGTGAAATTTATTTGAATAAGCAAGAAACCTAAGGACAACCAAGATTAATAACTATCTATACTATCTAAGGATTTATAAATCAATAAATAGTATAAAAAGCTATTTATTTATGTCTTATTCAACTAAGATAAGATAGTTACATACTGTCTAGTATAGATATCTATATATAAAAACAAATTATGAAAAAACAGGAAGTATAAAAACATATCATATTAATTTTCTATTTTACATCTTGACACTTCCTAGAGTATAACTATTGGCTGATCCACAGAGTGGCTTATTACTACCTCAAAAAGAAAAGGCTAATGTGTCAAGGATTCACCTGAGGTACCCAGCACCACCAATGTTGAAGACTATCTATATGGAGCCTTAACTCTATTAGTCTTAATCAAAAATTTTTAAAAAAGAAAAAAGGATTGCATTCAAGTCAAGTTTGGTCTGAAGAAATGTAATATTGTTTAACTGATCATTAGAAGTAGTTTCAATAAGTAGATGTGAGTATCAAAACCTTCCAAAAAGATATTGGTCCTGAATGTGATAGTTGTATTCACTGAAGAAGAAGTGAGGAAGTCAGAGTTGTTGTCTATCCAAGGTAGCCTAATCCAGCCTTATTTTTTATGTATAGCCTGTGACATCATAATTTTTATGTTCTGTATCTATCCATGCAACTGGCATGTAACATGTAACTTATGGTGGATCCTAGGTTTTTATGGATACTGAGGAAATACATTCAAACACAGGAAGTGATCAATAAGAGCTTGTTTACATTCTTTTATTGATATGTTTTTTGCTGGTCAATCACTGCATAAGAAACTTTGTGCTACTCAAAATTCAGGATTAGACTGAGATAGACAAAATTCCTTAGAAAAAATCAAGAAAGAGTACTCTTAGAGCCAAAGCATGATAGGAGAGTGGGTGGTTGCCTTCAAGATAAGTCTCCTATCATTAGAAAAGCTTTGTATTGTCTTTCTAATACGTGAGTGAATAGTAGCACTACAGTTCTTCTTCCTTTCAGAACTTTCTTATTATTAATAGAAAAGGTGTTTCATAGTTTTGGTTACTGAAAGTCATGTTTTTATTTGAAGATTGTTTACAAGAGGAAGAAAAAGTGAGTATGACTCTTGAAGTATTACTTCAAGTTGATTTAAGGAAAGTAATAAGACTTTGTTAGCCAGGAAGTATAAAAAATTCTTGTGAACATCTTTTTTGAGTGTGATCAAAAGATCAGTGAAAAGAGTTATGTTATATAATACTATATTATAAACAATTTTATTTTAAATAAAACTATATCTATTAGTACACATAATGTTAAAGATATTAATACCTATACAGATTAACAAAAATTATATGAACTTGTCAAAGAGTTCAAAATAGATATTCTAGATATTAATGGAATCAAATTAACTAGTAAAACTGCTAACTTTGTCTTTAATTTATAAAAAATATATATATATTTTTATAGCTATAATAATAAGAAGTCTAGAAAATCTGAAGTAGAATTACTCATTAACAAAAACATTGAAAAGAAGTTGAAATCTATAGAAAGAATAAAAAATTATATAATAGAAGTCAATTTCTTATAAAAAAGAAATAAAGAATATATTTATTAAGAATATCTACTATTTGAGAAAACTGAAAATAGATATTTATAACAAATACTTTAGAATAAAATCTTAGATAAATAGAGAAAATACTTCAAAATTATAATTATAGAAAACTTCAATACTATAGCTAATTTAATAATAGATTGACCATTATATAATAAGCAAACCCAAAATATAAAAAAGTTGAAATAGAGTTTTTTGACTTTCTAGAAGATTGGAATTATACAAATATTCAAAACTCATGGGAAGGAAACAATATTATCTTTATATAAACAAACAAAACTTTATATAGTAGAATTGATTATATTTGAATATTATTTGATATTACTTTAAACAATACCTATGGTTTTAAAAATATTTTAATAACAATACTTTTTAGATAGTAATTATATACTACAATTGACACAATTAATGACAGATAATCTATTAAAAAATTATGTTCAAAAATAGTAAAGAACAAAAGAAAAAAAAATCATTGGTCCAGCTAACTTAATAGTAAAATAATAGAAAAAATTCAAACATTGGACAAAACTTTGACTTTTTAAACCTAATTCCGATTGCAACCTTTTCTTTATAGATTAAAAAATAATTCATAAGAACTTGAAATAATGCTTATTAAAGGTGCATATAAATGTCTTAAAAAAAAGAGTTTATTGTATTTTCAATAAGAAAGCCATAATAGAATCAATAATTTCAAGAAAAGATTTTGATACTTATAGAAAAACCAACAAAATCCACTTCTTTCTAAAAAAATATAGACAAGATAGAATTTAGTAACTTTAGAAAACATAAAAAAACTATTCATAATTTACAAGATTTATGTAAAAAGATTTTTGACAAAAAATATATTATATTCTAGAGATCAGAAAATTTTCAGAAAAACTTAAGATTATTATTACTATAGAACATATTCTTAAAACAACATATAAGAAAAAAAAAAGTCTACATATCAAAAATCAAATTAAAAAGATCTTGGAAGTTAAGTATAAGTATCTTAGAAACCAATCAAAGATGAATATCAAATTTAATCTTAAATTAATTTAGATTAAATATTAATTAAAAATCAAATAAGGATAGAATATTTTATATAGTTACTGATTCACAAACTATCAAAAATATAGTATAAAATTATTATAAAAAAGCCTTCAAATAAAGAAAAGTTAATTTCAAAAGGCTAGATCTCTTCTAGAAAAAGAATATCAATCCAAGAAATGAATTGATTCAATATAGTATTTCCTATTAATAGAGAAAATAAAGATAGAAAAACTTGAAGCTATTCTAAAATCTCTTTCAAATAATAAAACAGCAGGTCCCTTAAAAATTAATTATAAGATAATTAAACACTTAAATCTTAAAGAGAAAAAAATCTTATTTCTTTTTAATAAATTATTAGCTATTGGTTAAATACCAAAAAGATAAAAAAAAAAGTAATATCTATTCATTTCCAAGTTAAAATCCTAAAAATGTGAACTCAGCAATACAAGATCTATAGTTCTTCTTGAAACAATCAAAAACTATTTTGCCAAGATCTTAATCAACTAGCTAACAATTATATATAAACAGTACAAAATTCTAAAAGATTCAAATTTCTCTAGTCTACAAGAAGAAAATATAGTAGAACTTATTTATTTTCTAAATAGTATATGTGAAGAAGTCAGAGAAAAAGAAAAAAAGCTATGGATTCTTTTTCAAGACATAGTAAAAGCTTATGATACAATAAGTCTTGCCATACTAGAAAAAACTATAAACTAAATTATAATTCTCTCTGCTATCAAAAAACTTTTAATAGATCTATTTAAAGATGGAAGCTATTATATTATCTTATCTAATAGACTGTTTAATTCAATAACAGCTGGTAAATAATCTCTTTATTATTATAAAGAATTTTCTATAATCTCCTGTTATACAAAATTTAAAACTATATTAATCTTGATACTCTATAAAAAAAGAATGGATACTAACTTTTATAAACTTGAAGAAAAAATTAAGCTCTCCTTAAGATAAGCTATAATTATTTATATAAATAACACAACTTGGATTGCTAAGTTAAAAAGAGATTTGAAATATATTTTAAAAAAAGCAAAACAGTTTTATATACTGTAGCTAATAACTTTCAGATTAATGTTCAAAAATCAATTCTTTTTACTATTAATCAGAATTATTTAGAGTCCAGAACTATTTAAGCTAAAACAGAGAGTATTATAGTTCAAGAGTTTAATAAAAAAGATCAAGCAAAATTTATTAATATTTGATTGAGATCTAAGCAAAATTATAAAAATATAATTGATCTAATAAAATCATAAATTTGAACTGTAATTCAATCTATAAAAAAGAAAAAGTTGACTAGAAAATATATTTATTATATTATAAATAGAGTTCTTATTTTACTAATAAAATATAGAATGCAACATATATATTGATAAAAAACTTGTAATAATCTTACAATTATGTATCAAAAGAAATTGAAAAACAAAGCTCTTATTTGTAGAACAATATCAAACAGTTGTATTCATAATAAAAAAATATATAAACTCAAAAGTATTTGAAAACTACAACTAGAAAACCATATATCAACTCTTAGTAAAAACTCTTTCCGCTGATTCACATTTTTTCAAAAAATTTTTTTTTTTGGTAATTTTCTTGAAAAAACTCACAAAAACTCTTTCACACAAGAAAAAGCCTCAGAGAATACAACTATACACTTCTAGGCAACAAAATCTACTTGATAACAACAGGAAAAGAGTTTCACTTAGCCTGAAAGACAAAAATCTCTAGATCATTTTTTGCTTTTAAGAAAGAGAAAAAGCAAAAACAAGCTGATTTACAATAGACTTCTTGAGACCCAACCTCAACTTCACAAAGCTCTTAGCCAGGTCAGTGCAGGTTAACACCTTTCTAGGTACTAAGAGAAGTCTCAGAAGCAATAGATTAAACCGATAAATCAGCACAATCTCAAAGCTAACTGAAATCCAGGAGGATGTCCAAGTCTCTTTGATCAAACAGCTAAAAGGATCACAATAACACAACAACTCCAGATCAATTAATTCATATCACGTGAATATAAACACGTTAACTTTCTACCTAGTTGACGCATATCAAAGCAAGCTGATCAACCTACAATAAAACAATAGAACATGACAGATCAACAAACTAGAACATGTGTAATTAATCGGCACATGTCATCTAAAGCAAGATCAATAGTTGATCATAGCCAGTTACATGTTAATAAACAAATAACAGATGTGTAAATACATAGAAGCCATGTGTCATAGACTTATTAATACCAATATAGCAACTTATTGTCATATATGCCAAACGGAAAAATAATAAACAACAGATTTATCTGATCACGTGTTTAAAAAGATACTTATATAATAACAACATGTATTAAAAATCTTTTATATATATTGTTATGGGTCACGTAGATGACGTAATTTATGCATAATGGTCTAGAATCTAAAAACCTGAAAGTCTGAAATGAAAGATTGAGTGTTGCAAGGTAAGAAACTATAGATAAGGCTTGTGTACTGATAAAGGAACTATGTGTATCTGAAAAAGTATGGAAAGTTTAGCAAAGCTTAGGGTTAGTATAGCCAATTATAAAGTAGATAGCCCATTGTTAGTTAGAAAAGTATAAATAGCTTACCAATGTATGCCGAAAAGACAGAGCTGAATGTGTTAGGAAAAACAACCCTCCTTGAGAATAGAGCTGAATATGTTAGGAAAAACAGCCCTCATTGAGAATAGAGATAAGAGTTAGTGATATACCAAAAAAACAGAATGCAATAAAAAGACACTTACCTTTGGCCAAGTCAATCACCACATCTCTGCCTTTCTTAAGTGTTCTTTATAGGAGACGTTCTCTTCTTTGTGTCGTTTGTGAATATTTTTGAGAAGTCTGGGTTACATAAGGCACTATGGATTAGTGATGGACTCACCGGAATAGCCCATAACAATAGAAATAAATAATAAAAAATTAGAAGATCAAATAGAGATAAAAGAGATTATAGAAAAGATTAAAGAAAACAATATTGTAGAACAATTTGCCTATGAGGCAAGAAATAAACCATCAATATCTAGTATTAATATCTTTTATATTAAAGAAAATGATAAATATAAAATAGGAATTATCATATTCAGGTTTTTAGGAGAATCTGAAAATAAAAAAATGAATATCTTCAAAATGCACTAAGTTTACCAAAAAACTTTCAACTCTTTAAGAAGAACTTTTTTAATAAAAATGTATGGATTATATTCTGTTGTGAGAAAAAAAAATATATTGCAATGTCTAAAAAAAAGAGAGTGAAAACTTTACTATTATTTTTATTGGATATAAAAAAATAAATAAACTTCAAGAATTTGATATGCAAAAGAATTCTTCAGTAGAAGACAGAAAAAAACTAGTCCTTATTTATAGTTATTTTAATTAATATTAATTAAAATCATATATGTTAAAAGATTAAAGCTGCTTTTTCAAAATATGGAAATATAAAAAATATCTATATTTATAATTACTCTTATTCTTAAAAAAGAATAAAAGTTTACATTATATTCTATCAATAGTTCAAAGATTTAGAAAAAGAATAAATAATCCATATTGATAAGAAAACTATTAGAACTACCTTCACCCAACATAAATTAGATAATAAAGAAAATAATTAGATTATTAAACAATATAACTCTTAGTCTTTAAGACTATATAGTATTTATAATACTATTATTAGTTTAGTTGCTCAAACAGGTAAACATACCAAGGTCAAAGTATATTTTATTTATAAAATCTGTTTATATTCAGAAGATGAGACTACACTATTATATTTTTTATACTATGACAAAATCTCTAAAGCAATATATCTTCATGTATGGCCATAAACTTATATGGAATGTCAGAGAATACTTTAAAAAAAAAAAGACCTATTATCTGATAGACAATATAACAATAAGACTTTAAAATTAGATAATAAATAAATATAATCAGATACAAAATAGACAGATAAAGGAATAGTGAGAACTGATATTAGATATAATAGAAGATCAAGATGAAAGCCTAACTTTAGAAAAGATATTGATAAATATAACACTAACATAAATAAATTATATACAGTATATCAATCAGAAATAGACTATTCATATACTGTATACAATCAAAGCAAGGCAAGAACCTAAATCTAAAAAAGTAATATATGTTCTATTAATAAATAATAATAATAAATCTATTAACTCAAACAAAAGATGGTGTCAAAAAACTAATTAAGAATTCAGAAGTTCAAATAGCTCAGACTTTTAAAACAATAATTTCACTTTTTGACAACAAATTTTGGCTAATCTGAAAAAAATAAATACAAAAATCAGTAAAATGAAACAAAATCTAAAAAATATTTCTGATCAGGACACAAAAGACAAACCTGATAATTATAAGGCATATTGATCTAATCATAGTTTCTTGAAGAAAAACTAGACTCTCAAAAGGAATCCAGCTCTTCTTAAAAAATAATAAATTCAATAGCATATGCAATAAACAATAACATATATAACAAGGAATCCTTAAATGATACAAACTCTTTAGATACCTTTCTCTCAACAATAAAATTCAATACTATCAAAATATCAAAAAGTTATACTCTTTATCAAAATGATGATATTAAACTATCTATCAATAACATTATAACTATAGAAATATATAATATGAGAAATATTAATATAATTCTAGATCAACAAAAGCTTTGAAAAAAAATTCAAGGGATGAATGTCAATATTCTTGAAATTTGTGAAACAAAACTTGCATTTTAATATGATGCATTTGCCCTCAAATTTCAAGAAATATACAAATTCTTTTATAGTAGTAATTATAGCAGACCTAAAGGCTCTAAAGTAAACCTACTAATTAAAAAAGAATATGAAAGAAGGCTAGCATAAATAAACAAGATAGAGAGCCATATAATAGGAGCTAGCTTTTTATCAATAAAGAATAAACTTATAATTTTTCAAGTTTACTTATCTTCTGGTAAGAAAAAAGTAGATATTTACAATAAATCTTACAGAAAAAAAATTCTAAAAAACAAAAAAAGATCTTGAAGTAATTATTATAAGAGACTTTAATACTGTAATTAATTCTACAACAGATCAATTCCCTATTAGCAATAAGATTCATATCAGATACAAGAAAGTTGAAATTGGATTATTTGGTTTTTTAAAAAACTGAAACTTTGCAAATGTTTAAAGGCTTTGAGAGAAAGAAAATAACAGTATCTTCATATTGTTATAGGTCATGTGAGTGATGTGATTTATGCGTAATGATCTAGAATCCAAAAACCTGAAAGTTTGACATGAAAGATTGAGTGTTGCAAGATAAGAAACTATAGATAAGGCTCGGGTACTAATAAAGGAACTGTGTATATCTAAAAAGTATAGAAAGTTTAGTAAAGCTTAGGGTTAGTATAGCCGATTATAAAGTAGATAGCTATTGTTAGATAGAAAAGTATAAATAGCTTACCAATATATGCCGAAAAGGTAGAGCTAAATGTGTTAGGAAAAACAGCTCTCATTGAAAATAGAAATAAGAGTTAGTGATATCTCAAAGAAACAGAACGCAATAAAGAGACACTTACTTTTGGCCAAGTCAATCACCACACCTCTGCCTTTTCTAAATGTTCTTTATAAGAGGTATTTTCTTCTTTGTGAGTATTTGTGAGATGTCTGGGTTACGCAAGATACTACGGATTAGCAATGGACTTGTCAGGTTAGTCTACGACAATATAGTTAAATAAATTAATCTATAGTAGAATTGATTACAGCTGGACCATAACTAAACTAAGCTTCAAAAACTTGCAGAATTTCTATAACATATCAATGAAAACTTAATAAACAGTAACTATATACTTCTAATGATTCACTTGATAACTAATAACTTGCATAAGAAAAAAGATCAGGAGTTAAAAAGAACCAAAAATATTAAAATCCCAGGTACTGTTAACTCTATAGATATTCAGTAGAAAAAGTTTTGAATCTGGATAAATACTGTTCTTTCTAACTATGAAGATTAAATATACATAGAATCCTCAAATAACCTCAATATATCACAAATATTGGATAAAACCTAATACCTATTAGAATTTACTATTATTAAAAAAGCCTTCAAAACTCCAAAAACAAAAAAATTATATTTCAACCCCTCAAAAATTCCAAAGTTGAAAGCACTATTTCTAAATAAGATTTCAATGCATATTAAGAAGCTAATAGAATTTACTATCTACTTAAAAAAGCTTAGGCAATGTGAAGACCTTCTATTAAAAAAAAGTTTTCAATAGTAATCAATAGGCTTCACACATTAAGTAATAATATATTTATCCAGGACTTATTATTTTCTCAAAATACAGCTGATATCAAAATACAGTTAAAACAGATTATCAAAATAGAGCAAACCATATATATAATTTGTAAAAAAAAGGAAAGTTTCTATATCAAGAATTAAATTAAACATGTTCTTAAAATCAGATGTGAAGATCTTAAAAGTAATCAAAAATAAATGCTAAATAGCCTTTTTAATAGAAAATAATCCAAGATAGTACTTGACAGATTCCTTGTATAAGATTATAAGGGTTTAGCATATATAGCTACAAATTTACAAATCATTAATTAACAAATTAAGATCTATTAACAAAAAGTTATCAAAAAAAGAAAATTTAATTTCAAAGATCTAGATCTTAATTAGAAAAAGAATATTAGCCTAAAGAATGAATTAAATCAAAAAGGTACCTATTTCTAAAAGAAGAAATTTCAATAAAAGAACTTGATAAAACACTAAGAAGTTTCGCAACAAAAAGGCATCTGATCCCTCACAGATCAGTTATAAAATGTTAAAAAATTTGAAACTAAAAGAAAAAGTTATATTAGTTTGGTTTTTTAATATAATTTTTCAAAATAATCAAATACTCAAGAAATAAAAAAGTAGTAACATATATCCAATACTCAAGCTTAAACTATGATACTGTGAGCTTGGAAATATCAAATCAATTGTTTTACTAGAAAAAACAAAACTTTGCTTTATCAAAATAATGAATATATGCTTGATATCTATCTTTGCAAAGCATAATATTTTGCAGAAACCAAACTTTACCAACTTATAAAAAGGGAGCATTGCAACCTATTCAACTTTTGAACAGTATATATAAAGAAACAAGAGAAAAAAAAAAAGAACTATGGGTTCTCTTTCAATATATAGCTAAAGTCTATGCCACAATTAATCTTGAAATGTTGAAAAAGTTAATATCGAGAATTTAGATTTTACTAGTAGCAAAACAACTGCTTATTAATCTTTTTAAGAATAAATAATATTATACTATTCTTTCTACTAGACTTTCTGATCTATTTATAGTAGGGAATGATATTGATCAAGAGAAAACTATTTCTTCTCTACTTTGAAGAATTTTCTATAATCCATTGCTCTACAAAATTCAAAGTAAACAGAATTATAGATATATTATAAAAGAAGAGTGGATACCTGATTTTTAACATCAAAAATAAAAAAGAAACTATTTATTAAGCAAGTAGTTATCTTATATGGGGATTATATAACCTGAATAGCTAGATCTAAGCAAGACATGAAGAATATTTTAAAAGAGACCAAAAAATTCTATATAGCAAATAATTTACAGATTAATAATAAGAAGTTAGTTTTGCTTATAATAAATTGAAATAATCTGAAATTTGGAATAGTTCATATTGATACTAACAAGATAGAAGTTAAATAAATGAGTAAAAAAATTAGATATAATTTCTGGAAGTTTGATTTGAAAGAAGATATAATAACAAGAATATAATTAACTTGCTGAAGATTGAAATTAGATCTATAAATCTGGTAATTAGTAAAAAACTATAATTAAGAAATATATTAGATATATTATTAACAGAGTTCTGATTCTCTAAATAGAATATTATACATGGCATATATATATTGAGGAAAAGATATGCAATGAGCTTACAGCAATATACAGAAAAACTTTCAAGAACAAAGTCCTTATTTATAATATAATTTTAAATAGTTGTATTTATAATAAGAAGGTATTAGGCCTTAAGAATGTATAATATAATAAATATAACTTAAAAGTCATATAACCTCTCTTTTTTGTCAGTCAAATAATTTAAAAAATCCAAAAATAGCAATGCTTATTCATCTCAAACAAAATCAACTGAAATACTGAAAACCTAGAAATATCTTGAAACATTCAATAGAAGCTGTTTTATTTAAAAAAGATAACTTTACTATTACCACTTTGGTTTTGGTTAACAATTTTCAAATCATATATTCAAATTAAAGATAAAAAAACTTTTTTCAAGTCAAGGGTAGTTTACTTTCTATTAAGTTAATTTTTGAAGAATGTGACTATAAAAAGACTATAGCATTTTTAAAGAAATATAATATAATGTTCTTGAATCAATTAATTAACTCAACTATAGAAACAATTAAAGTATGGAAAGCAGCCCAAATATTTTTTGGAAACAGAAAAGGTCATATTTTCAGATAATATAAGTAAGTTATTTCTTAGGTTATGGAAAAATAGGACTTGCTTAAAAGCTTACTTAAAAATTTAGAATGGTGCAATTATAAAATTTGAATAGAATAATTATCAAATAATTGGATAAAAAAAGACTTATCAGGGAATTACTACCAATCTTTCAAGAGATACAATAGAAAAAATCAAGAGAGCTCAAAAAAAACATGATTTTTATTTCATATTAGTTTAGTTATAATTATATTGATAATTTGACTCTATATTATTCAGATATATCTAAGTAAATATCAATAGTCTTATCTTTAGATATATATCTCCTATCTTAATTCAATAAGTTGAAAAGTATATAAATAAGAAAATCATTACTGTTTCCTAGCAACTTAATAGATTGGATACTCAATAACTCAAAATAATATAGACTTAATACTTAGAATATAACAATAATATATAAAGAAATAATAATAGAAAACTAATATATTTCATTAATATAGCAAGCCATTTATTCAAAAGAATATATTAAAGAATTAACTAATACTTTTAGATTTATTTAAAACAATGGACTTAAAAACTTTATTTTCTATATTAATAGATCCTTTAAGAAAAAAATAGAAAATATTAATATAAAGTATCAGATAGATTTTGCTTGAATTCAAACTTATAACAATATTATTATTAATCAATTCTCAGCAAGAAGATTGATATGGACTTTAGTATAAGAGTAGAAATATTAGCAATATTGATGGTATTCTATACTCTACTTTAAGATATTAATGTTATTATCTTTATAGATTGCAATATAGTTATTAAAATATGAAATACTATATAGTCACAATTATTTATATTATTAAAAAAATGGATCAAAACAATTAACTGGTCATTTTAGACAAGGATCAAAAATCTAATTAAGAAAAAAAGCCTTACCTTAATACTGAAAAAAGTTTATATATATAAAGAAAACTATTTTAACAATATAGTAGATATATTAGCAAAATTAACTTGCAAAGAAAATTTAATAAAATGGCAGTATACATCAGAAATAGATGCAGTTTTCTCTATAGTTACTTGAAAAGGTCTGGCTATTGACATTGATATCCAAGAGTTTATTAAAGAATAAAATCAAAGAAAAATCAATCTTTATTAAAATAATAAAGACAAATTTGAAATTGATAGAACAAAAAGAAAACTAATATAAATCAACAATCTTTTAGAGCTAGTTTAATATACTGTATATTATTTATTTTATATATTTTTTAAGGACAATAAGGACAAAAACTTTTTGATGAATCTTACTGATGATGAGTTTTCTATATTATAAATACTCAAGAAGTAAAAACCAAAAGTTTATAAAACAACTATTTATATTAGATGCAGAATTCATGAAGAGACAACTGATCACTTATTTTTATATTTAGCAATGAGCTTTGAAAGACTAGATATCTAAAAAGAAGCAAGTAGGGAGTTGATATAATATATTATTGATCAAGTGAAAGTCAAGAACAAAGATCAAGAAGCTATTTATTATGCAGTTTGTGTATCGATCAATAAGAAATAACAATAAAAATGGGCTTTTTTAAAATAATATATAGATATATGTATAAAGATAAAATAAGAAATATTGAAAACTAAAAAAAAACTCTTTCCGCTGATCCTCCTTTTTTTCAAAAATTTCCTTTTTTGGTAATTTTCTTGAAAAAAGTGAAACAGTTCAAACATACAAGAAAAACAACATCTCCTTTGAATCAAGCTACCAAGTACTTTCAACACATATACAACAAGTTACCTAGAAACATTAAGGAAAGAGGTATATATCATTTCACTAACTTTTTACTTCTTTTTCTTAAAATTTTTAGGAGAAAGAAAAAAAACCTGCAAACTGATTCACAGTTAGAAAAAGGGAGCCAATATCAACTTCATACAGCTTACAGCCAGGCCAGTACAGGTTAACACCTTTCTTGACACTATAAGGAACTCAAAAAGCAACCAAGTCCACTCGATAAATCAAGTTGCTTCAGTTACTCAAAGGCCCAGAAGGATATCAAAGCTTTCTAAAGACAAGACAGTCTAAACATACATGCACACATAAACAACATACATATTCCTTTTCTTGTCATGCAAACACAAACACATAAAAACTAGACAGGCAAAACAAGTATATACGTAAAAGTAACAAGCAAAACACACACATACATGTATAACTTGTTATTTAAACAAGTTGATTGACACTCTACACAAGTATAACAACAACTCTCAAAAGTAAAATAGGATCATCAATATAAACAAATAAACATATCTAAACAACAAACAAAGTTTTTCTGTATTACCTAATCAAATACATAAACAACAACAATCTCAGAAAGGTTTATCCGCGACCTAAAAATAGACTATTAATAAATACAAAAAGCATTTACATAATCTATCAATATATTCGAGTCAGTAAACATGAATAGAGCACAATGTATATTACAAATAGTCAATAAGAGAAAAGAGAATATAGTAAATACTCTAGTTAACCTCTCAAGAAAACATGATGAACACTCTATCCTATGGGCCTCACAACAACTACTACAACTAAGAAACAGTGAACCCAATAAACCAATAGTATTATCACTAGAAACCTCATCAGGAAATTTTTTGGATAAAGATCTCCAAAGATCTCTATCATAAAAAAAGTTTTCAAAATTTTTCGAAAAAATCTCCAAAAATCTTTGAAGATCTTTGAAAAATTTTTATAATAAAAAACTTCGGAGTTTTTTCATAAGAAAATTTATAATGTATTAAAATAAATATTTATTACTTTTATCAAATCTTGGAATTAATCAATAAAGTATTGTTCAACCATGACCAATCAAAATTTTAATTTATCAACATTTTGATGATTACATTTTCAAAGCAAAGTACTTCATTTTTTAAGCAAGCTAATAATATTTTTAACCATGAAGTCATTTTTGAATAGTGACGAAGATTTGTATGTAGTCATAAATTGACATAATTTCTTGGTATTTGTGTTATATAAGTCTCTAAGGTTCTTCACAATTTCCTTAATATCAATGTCAAATAAAAGACAAGAAATATGTAACATGTTTCAAAACATTATTTTAGGTAAAACTTCCAGTGAAAAAGAAGAATATAATAGAAATTCTTCGTGGACCTCCAAAAAATATTAAGTTCTTCGAAGTCTCATGAAACCTTGAAAAAAACACCTCCGCTCGATGTATATAAAGACATTTCCCACAAGTGTCTACGAATCTCCAGAAGTACTCACAAAACTGCATCATGCCCAGCTTGGATGTATGAAGGAACTTCAGGTATATTAAAAAAACACAGCAAATATAGAAATAAATACTAACTATTTGTTTAGATCATAATAGGTTTCTTGAGAGAATTTTGGAGTCCAACGAAGCCCTCCATAATAAAATAGATCAATTGCTAGAATGGCAAAAAAGTGTAGAGGATAAGGTCACCCACCTCGAAAATGAAATTTACGTGAGTATATATTTAATTACCGAACAAGAATTTATTGACGTAAGTTATAAGTTAAAGATCTTCAGAGAACTCAATAATATATTTGATATTTTATTAGAAGGCAGTCAAGGAAATTATGAAAGAATTGTTTAAAGAAAAAATATACATGGAATCTGAAGATTTTTGCAAGCAAACCAAGGAATTTTTTCAGAGGGAACATTCAGAGTTCTACAAAGGACTTTCAAGAAAAATGATGGAAAACATACTATGAAAAGTATATTCATCAAGAAGTAAGTTCAACAAATTATATGTATTTATTTTAAATTATTAATGCTTTAATTTTATTTAATAGCTTATCAAGCAATATAGATCTATCTGTGGGACTATGGCTTTGAAGGTTCGCGATGCCATGTTTTTAGTTTTTGGTAAAGGATCACTCGATATAATTAATACCAGTACATCGGCTACTGAAATTATAACATTGAAGTAGTCACGCAAGACAGTCGAATGTTACAATAATCTTCACAAACTTTCAGAAGGGAAGGATCAGAGCATAATGGCATGCATTCTCGAAAAAGTTTGGCCAAGAGGAGACCCTTCCACTGAACAAATGGCATTTGCTATCGCAATTTGTCAATCTGTTCTAAATCCGCATAACGAAATAATTACTATAAATGAAGTGGTCCTAAAAGTGAAAATTAAGAAATATAAGATAAACTTTAAAGATCTTCGAAGGTATTTGAAAAAGTAAAACATTTACTAATATATATTTTTAGGAAAAAATTATAAGAGGAATCAAATTTGCGAAAGAAGATTCTAGCGACAAAGATGTATTTGATAACGAATCAATGAATGATACTAGTGAAATAGAAGTTCTAAAAGCTCTGAAGATAACTGAAAAAAATGAAAATGATTTGGCATTAAATGATGAAAATTTATCATTGGAAAGAAATTCTTCGGCAATGAGTTTAACAAAATAATAAATATGTAATGCGAAATAAATTTAATAAACAATCTTTAAATATAAATAAATATTTGTAATACAAATTTATATATAATTTAATATAAACGTAATTTATTATATTTAAAAATCTTTGAAAATATCTGGGGATTATATTAAAAAGTTATATATATAATCTCTGGAGATGTTCGAAAATTTTTTCGATTATCTTCAGAAATTATATATATAACTTTTACTCTGGATACTTCTAATGATGCCAGAAGTCCTCTGGAGATTTACACCCAAAGATCTCTGAAAATCTTCACCTAAAAATTTCCTGATACTATACCATTTTAGATAGTATTATAGCTAAGATATTAGAAGTTGACGTGTCAATCTTTCACAAGGGAAAAATTTTAACTCAGCACATTACATATCTTTAGCAACAAGGTAAAAGGATAAAAGAAGATCTTCTATAATCCTATATTGAAGACAAGTTTATAAAAATTATCAAAAATCCTGTAAACTATACTAAACTAGAACAACAACCAATGGAGATTATCGAACAAGTAGATAATAAATCTATAGAAGACAATAAAGTAACAATGACATATGCACAGGAAACAGAAAGTTGGAATTACAGGAATTCCAAGAAAATGTCAAAAGATAAAGCATTAGTGAACACAGCTCTTATACTACCAGGAATAGAGACATGGCACCATCAATAAATCCATATTTTATAAAAAAGAAAGAAGCCTATAGATTAGGAGCAATGGCAGTCAATATTCCAGAAGAAACAGAGGATGAAACCAAAGCATACTTAGGCAATATTCTTAAACTTCTACAAGAAAAAAGAAGCCTGTTGAAAAAAGAATTTATTAATGGAAATAAATGATTAGTCTTTTGGGTACAAGAAGAAGAAAACATTACAAGATGTATAGAAGAAGTTAATCGAAAAGAAGACAACTTTGTGATTCAACATATAACATCTCTAACTACCCTCAAGAAACAAAAAACAAAAAGAAACTTAGACAGAAAAGTCTTTCAAGATCCTAAAACCAAGAAGGATACTAAGGTCTGGTATATACAGTATATCTGATAAATGTAAATTAAAAGTCAATAAGAATATTATAAAAACATATCTAAAAAGATATGGAGAAGTCCAAAATGTTCATATCTATAAGGTAA
>CAJVPT010001144.1:0-23160 GCA_910592055.1 Acaulospora colombiana
TATTTTATAATAAATTATTGATCAATAATTGATAAAACTTTAAATATATAATTATGATATTCTTATGATAAAAATATCAAAATTTTATTTAAATTCAATAATTATTTATTAAATTATAATAAAAAATATCAGTCCAAAGACTTTTGCACCAAACTGTATTTAATAAAGAATATGGCCCACTTCCTACCTGGCATCCATATCAAAATACAAAGGATGTTATATCAGAAATCGACACACTAATCACAATCAAAAGACTTGCTAGGAAAAAAGCTATCAAGGATAAAATGGCTATCGATATTAAAAAATGGAAGGCACTACGAACTAGCTGGTTCGATTAGGATAAAAAACGAATGATCAACTCTATCCTAGGACAATCCAAAAAAAGTATAATCACCAGTAGATTAATCAATAGCACATCTTCTAAGAAACGACTCATTACAGATCCTACAGAAATCAAGAAGGAAATCCGATCACACTTCCAATTATGGACCAAACAGACAAATCCACAAACAGGAAGAAACTATCTGGCAGCAGGAATATGAACCCAAGCCAAACATCAACTCAATCTGATATAAAGAGACCTTGGCTTCCTTCTCACTACTCGGACTGCTCGAAAACCTTAAGAAGACCAGTAACAAATCTGCTCCAGGTCCATCACAAATACACTATGTAGCATATAAATACATGAGCAAGGACTTTCTCGAAATCCTCACCTCCTTCTTTAATATTCTCTTGAATAAAGAGTCAGTCCCAAAAGAATGGAAGGTTGGCACTATATACCCCATCCTAAAACCCAAGGATTGGCAACACAATATCAATATCACACGTTCTATAACTTTATTTGAATCAATTAAAAAAATATTTACCAAAATCATCACAAACTGCTTAACCAAAGTACTAATGAAACACCCCATATTATTTCACCATAACTGGGCAGCACTTCCTGGCCATAGCACTAGAGAACCAATATTAATTATTAACCAAATTCTAGAGAACACAAGAAGTATACACAAGCCTTGCTATATGCTATTCCAGGATATGAGTAAAGCATATGACACTGTAAACATAGAAAGGCTGATAACAGCAATGCATCACATAAAAATCCTATCACAAATTATAAACCTGATCAGTAATTGTTTTTAGGACAGACAGAACACAGTCATTATATACTTTGGTAATACCAATCTATACCCGGTTGAGGAAGGAATCGACCAAGGTGATACCATATCCCCACTCCTGTGGCACATATACTACGACCCATTAATCAATACAATTAGTAATATGAGAGGCTACTAGCTACAATGTCACAAATCTACGCAAAGTAATCTCATGCTTCCAGACATTAACCTGGCAATTACCACATACATGGATGACACCACCTTCATAACACAAAACAAAGATGACCTCCTAGCCATAGTTGAAATCAGCACCTTCTTTTACAACCTAAATGACATCACCGTCAATCCCCACAAATCAGAATTACTAATACTGAATGCACCATGGGAAAACATAGAAGTCAACGGTTACAGTATTATATCAGCTGAGCCCACATCTGCTATAAGGGTTCTAGGCATTTGGTATAAAGCAAAAGCTGGAAAAAAACATCAACGTAAATTGATTATATCAAAAACAACATCACTCTGTAATACCTTAACCAGAAAACAAATTATGGACAAAATGCATCATTATATCACCAACCAAGTTATATTTCCCACTATAGAATACCTGCTTCAAGACCTAGTCCTTATACAGACAGAATATCAGAAAATTGACAAAAAAATTTGGAAAGCTTTCAAATGAAGAGTAGGATTAGCCCTATCAGCACCCAATACCATGATATATATTGACAACCTCTATGGCATCATGGAAGTGCAAACACAACAATTATAGAAACATGCTAGTAACTTATAACAAATCTACATGAGCCCATCCCTGGCTGGTAATATCATACAGAGTAGTATACAGGAATTACAATAGCTTGCCTGGCAGAAGGAAGACATACTCATAAAATGTCCGCAAATTTTCAAGCCAACTACCAACTTCCTGCAAGACTGTCTACACAACATTCAGAGATACTATATCAGTATAGACCGAACATAACAATTGATCCTGACAATCATAATCTTCATCCTATAGAAGATCACATTGAGTATAAATGGTACTCTAAACATAGAACAGCCCTGAGAACACACAAACTGTTTTGGATTGAACAACCCCTCAGTTCGTACATGACCAGACCCCTAGAATGGCAACAAGTTGGTGCCCTCCACAATAAAACAAACAAAAGGAAAGAACCTACATGGTTTCCGTACCTTCAACAACAAATTATCCTTTTCATCTGCTTCAACCACAATACACCAATGCAGAATTCTTTAATACAAATTGAAGCCTTCAACCAAGAACACACTCGACAAGTATAGTACACCATACAATACAAAAAACAGCAAATCCTGGGAAAACAAATTAGCAACAAACATGACACAATCAAAATTAGACACTATAATCTAACAGGTGCATCACCCTTAACAGCCTGTCAAAAATACGGAATATCTAATATAGTAGACAATAGAGAAGATATCTGTTGTATAGAAATCCCCAAAAATACCTCCCTCAGAATACCAGTTCGCAACATCACCAAGTCAGGAAGTTTTCAAGACACATCAAGAAAAAACCACTTACAAATCTCCTCGGATAGTATTACACGGTTCTACAAAGAACCTAACCTAATTCTCGATCATATAGAGATTGACAACACCCCGCATGCTTTTCGAGACCTCTTCCAAGTGATCAAGCTCACAAACACTGACAAACAACATCTCATCAACATTTATAAATGTACCAAAGAACTCAACAACATTCAAATATACATAGACGGAGCCTACAACTCAGCTAGAAACTCAAATGCATGTGGTATTGGCATCAATATTACCCATGACCTAAACAGTATCACAAAGGTAGGTATATAAATAACTGGACAGGTATCTGCATATTGAGTAGAAATAATAGTCGCAACCATAGCCATAACTCTGGACGGATCCAGACCATTCACCACAGTTGAAACAGACTCTTCTTTGCTCATAAGTAAATACAACTCCTATGTAGAAGAAAACACAAAGAAAATTAAAGAATTGCAATTAATCAGGAACCTTTGCACCATAGCAAGACACCATCAAACCCTCATTCAATGGATCAAAATGAACAAGAAAGAACATCCAGATGACCATCCCTTCATCGTAACAAACAGACTCGCCAAACAATATACTACAAACAACACAGTGGATGCCCAAGGGCAACTCAGTAATGCCATCCTCTGTACAAACATTATCACTTTCCATTACCAAAATTAAACTAAACTTACCTCGTCTATCAGAAAAGCTATCAAGAGCATACGACAAGCTCAGCTGACTTACAGTTAGATTACCCTCGACAGAAACAATGACCTCTCGCAACAACAGGCCACAAACATCGACTGGAAAGAATCAACACAGAAACTTCACCCCTTTAAGCTGGTAAGTGGAAACACAGATACCTGGGATCAATCACAAAGAAGTTTCACAATGAAACTGTGGAATAAAGAACTTCCCACGATGGACAAGCTACACACCAGAAGACCGGACCTATACAAATGCAACACTTGTTTCCCCTGTCCCCAAGTTGAAGATAACTCACACCCTTTCAAATGTTTCTCATACAGAATCGATATTAAAACAGTATTCTCGATACCATATATCAGGAAATAACTGCAAGATTGGAGAAAACTGCTGAACGTAACATTCATCAGGAACTCACATCAGTCATCACACAAAACAATATGTGAAACAGACTCATATTGGGAGAGATCAGCAAAAACATCATCAAGACCATTAGCAAGTATATTAAAACTGATCAAATATCAGAAACTATCAAAAGCATCATAAACGGTGTCAGATTCTGGACATACAACATATGGTTAAACAGGTGTGACCATTTCCATCGATGGGAGAAATAACAGGGCATCACCACAAACAACAAGCGAAGGAAGCAAAAACAACAAATGAAGAACAGTAACAAAGTATAATACGACACCTCCAACTCGAAAGACCCTATTGAAATTATCAATAACATCCTCAAGGGAACTCACAGTATCTACGAGATATATAAGAAACATGCTAACAGTGCCTAGGCACGTTAGTCCCTATAAAGGACAACACGCCACAAGGGTTCAAAAGTCCAAGCCCTACCGCCAACAGTGGCGGATACTCTTGGACCAGGTAACAATTGGTTTTCTTGTAATCATATACAGTAGACGCATGAGAAAAATGTCTATGCTATTGTTTGTATAGAACAAAGTAATATATATTTGTATAAAACCTCAATAAAATGGGCTATGTTGCATGTTTAAAATAATAAATAGAAAATATAGCAAATATTATTTCAAAGATTTTATTGCAACAATATCTACTAATGAATTTAAATATCCAATTTATAGAAAAAAAGATAATAGAAAGACTATTAGAAAAAGAGGAATTTTTATTAAAATTAATAATAGGTAGATTGTTCCTTATTTTTATTTTTATTTATTTTTATTTTTTTAAACTGCTGACTCAACCTTACTTTATTTGAATTAAGTAGAGTATACATATGTTTATACTAGTGTTATCTATATTAACTAAGTAAAGTTCAATAGAAAAGGAAAGAAATTCATCTCGCGGCTTGTCACCATCCCTATTGGGGAGCTAATCAGCCAAGGCTAGGCTAGTACTATATAAAATTTTGAAGATATCTAATGGGTTTTTAATGTTTTTTATGTATTTACCTATATAGTTGTTGACCAAATTGATGAATTGATCTTTTATGTGTCTTTCTGTTTCATTAAACCAGTCACTTTTGATTGGAATACTATATCTGATGGTTCTCTTAATCTTTTTTATGATATACTGTATTTCTTTTTACTTGTAAAAGTCATCACATCTTGTTTTCCATATGCTGAGGAGATATTTGCTAAAGTCTTATCAGATTTCTTTTATACTTTTTTTTTTTTTTTTGACTGGCACAGCCTTGTTTTATTATTTTCTCCAAATTACATATGTAGAATGTAATAAGACTATAGTACAGGGATGTATATTCAGTAATAGTAAAACCCGATAAGCTATTTGCTACCTCATGGCCTGTTGCCCTTCCCCTGAGGGAGAGAAACTAACATGCTGAGGCTGTGCTAGTTGTCATATAAAAGAATTAATGAGAAAAAATGTTTGTTTGATACTTTATGTAGCCATTGATGTAGCTATTTACTATTCTAGTCAAGTCTAAAAAGGATTGTTGTGTCACTACTAGGTTCGCTTGCTTCTTATACTTCTCTGCTCTGGTTTTTATCCATTTGTTCCATCCCTATATGCCTTGTGCTTTCCTCTGCTCCTGTATTGCCTCACATCTTATTTTTCATATATTGTATAGTAGTTCCTTCCATTCCTTTATTGTGTTTGTGATGGTCTTGACTTCAACCTTCCTGTCTGTTAAGATTTTTTTAAGCACATGTGGAATTTCTTTTAAAACTGCTTCTTTTATCAGTAGTCTGAACTTCTTAGGGTTGTTCAGATGGACCTGCCTATATATGGTGTCCTTGAATGTTTTCTTGTGTTCTTTTTTTACTTGTGATGAGGCATTTTTGATTAGTATCCTATGAAAGTTCTTCTTTAACGTTTCTGTGTTATTGTTATATACAAAGGGATATGTTGTGTCTTCAATTATTTCACAATTAGGGTATTTGTTATCTTTGTAAATTGAGGGAAATTGGCTTTGTAATTTGTGTAGGGTTGGAAGCTTTTTGTACCAAAGGTTGAATCCAAATTTCCACATGTAATGGTCTTGGCCTGATGTATTATGTGCATTCATTTTGGATAGGTGTATGGTGAATAATGTGTGCTCCCAATATGTGTCACTGAGATCTTCATCTGTGAAACTATTCCATGTTCTATTGAGTAATTTCTACTTTATCAGTCTGATAGCCTTGTTAACTTGCTTTACTAAGTTCTTTTCTGGAATATCTATTATTGTTGTGTCCCATGTTGTTTCTATGAGGTGTGACCCCTAATGTTGTCTTTTTATATTTATAATCCTCCAGTTGGGTTTCATGTGTTGTGATGTAGGATCGATCCTGGCTAGCTTGTCTGCTTCTTCGTTAAGGGGGATTCTGGAGTGTACCTTCATTTTGTATAGGGTTATATGCAGATTCTGTTGTTTTTTAATATGATTGAAATTGTTGATTATTGCCTGGTTGGGTTTCTTCTTTTGTCTGAGGCTCGTGGGGTTCAGGATTTCTGTTAGGTTTGTTATTTCTTTGACTATCAGTGTATAGGTATACTGTCATATTCTTGCTGAGGATGCTTATTGCCATTGTTATTACCATTATTTCTACCCTTGTTGAGAAGGCATATAGTTGAGTTTGTCCTTGAAAAAAATGCTTAGTTCCTGTTTCATCTTTGATTATCCAATCGAAGCTCATATATGACCAGTTTTTATGGTTTATTACTGATCCATCTGTGTAGATTGTGGCTAGCCTGCAGTCTCTTATTTGTTCTTGGATCATAATCAGGATGTTTAGTTTCGGCTTGTTGAGGGTAAAGAACTTGCTGAAGTCAATTGTTCCCCAGTTGTTATTGTCTATATTAAGTTGCATGTAAGGTCTTTCTGTTTGTACAGTTTCTATCAGGTTGCTGAGTTCTTTGGTGATAAACTTTGGAGAAATTCTGCAATACAGTGTGGCTATAGTCTTGTTCTTGTTTTCTTTGGTTGATATACTTGAATACTCTATTAGAATCTGAACTGCATACATTTTTTTGATTAAGAAAGTACATGATCCTGGTGATGTGTTCTTTCTTTCATTAAGATCGCATCCTTTGCATTTTTCTATCAGTGATTGTTGTTCTTCTGTCCTTGTGTGGTATGGGAAAATTACTGTGTTGGGACTGTTGTTACATTTCTTCTTGCCTATGACTACTTTGTCTTGTTTTAATGTAGTCCCCCAGTATGGATGGTATGTATTAATTGTTGTTAGTGGTCTGTCCACAGGCTTAATTTGTAATTTTTATTAATCGAAACTGTTATGTTAATACAAATGAATAGTTTTACATATATGTTATAGTAAATCTATCTATATGGATAACTATATATATATTAACTAATGCTATGTATCACCACTATCAGCCCAACAACAAACTGGAAGCCTGCACGATTCCGTCTTAATTATTCCTAGAACAATTTTTTATTACGAGTATTCTAATTATCAGGCCGTCGAATTCAGTATCCTGGATCCTGGTTTTTGATCCTTCAGAGTGGTTCGCAGATTTCTCCTCTCACCAAGACCTTCTGATAGTCAAGTCTGTGAAAACTGGCACAACCACATGCATGAAGACCAGGACTGGCTAATCATAGAAGAGTCCTTTTTCTGCGTACGAGTTTTGTATAAAGCTATTTGTGTCCCCGGACGAGTTGTGTTCTTGTTTTGGTCCTGAGAGGCATGCTACTGATTTAGGGATCTACTCTTCTTGCTACCATTTCTGATAACACAGTTGTGTCAATAATGATCCTATCCAATTCGGATCACAACCTGATTACAATCTAGATATAGACCGGATGCTATATTAGAAATATCGGTTAGTTTACAGTTACGCCAATGGATGGATTCAATTCCTCGATCTGTTTTGTATTTGGGTGGAATTGAAATCAGATCTTGTGATCTGACCTACGGAGTGCTTACCACTGCACTATGGACCCGTAAGTCAAATTTCTTTTATACATTGTTTTTTGGAAGAGTAGTCTGCTATATATTTGATACCTGTATTAACTGTTTCTTTTAAGATAACTCCTTTGACTAAACATTTTAAGTATTCTAAAAAATATAGTGAATTATTTTTCTGATATTCTTGTAGGTGTCTTTCTGTGTTTGGTGTTTTGCTAAATTGTTACATCTTTTGTACTATAATGTGTTGAATCTGGTTTTCTGTTTTTCCTCATTGGTCTTTATAGAGAAATGGGTGATTATTTATTTCTCTGTTATTATATTTCATATATTTGTCATCTTTATACAAGGTGGGCAAGTGGCTGTAAAGTTTAGTTTTGATGGATAATTCTTCGTTCCAGAGACTGTAATTGAACTTTCTCTGTTGTTGGTCTTCTCAGTCTATTGTGGAGTTGCTCATTTAGGTTGATTGGAGATTTTCCAAAGTTGTAGGCCAGTGGATGTATCTGATTATCCTGTCACTAAATTTATTTCTTGTTCTATTTAAAAGTCTCTATTTTGCTAGGTGTATGGCCCTAGTTAGCTCTTTTGCTATACTTTTGATGGGGATCTCGATTTTTGTATAGTTTCATTGAGGGATTAATGTGTATTGCTGATTTTGGATAGGGGTGGTATGTATTGTTCTGTGTCAGGAGTTATGTCATTGATGGCATACATAGTAGCTAGCTAATCTACTTTTTCATTATATTTGTCTCCAGTGTATACTTTAACTTTTGTAAATTCTAGTTTGAGGTGATTATGTCTAACTATATCACAGATATTTTATAAGATTCCTAGATTTTTTTGTTTTCTAAGATTGTGTATATGATTTGTTTTTATTGTTTTCCATATACTGTTAATAGCAGCCTGGCTATCTGTATATATGTTTGTCCTGTTGTAGGTGGGTAGTACACTTACTGATGTCATGATGACTATCAATTCAGCTCTGATTTAGGAGGGGAAGTTTTTTATTTGTCCTTGGAATTGTACTTCTTGATTCTCTCTAGTGATAATAATCCAGTTAAAACCCATGTAGTATTAGTTACCATGTTATGACATAGAGTCATCTGTGTAAATTTCGAAATTGATATTGTTTTGGATTTGAAGTGCAATGTTTGTTAGTTCACTAGTAATGTTGTATTCTGCATTTACTATTGTTTTAAGTTTTTTCATATGTAATGTGTTTTTGCATTTGGACCCTCTACTCTATTATATTTGGTTGGGAGTGAAGTAAGCTACTGATTTTTTAATACAATTGATACTGAGTTGGAAGATACTCTGTTTCTAAGTACGGTGTTGACTTCTGAAGGATTAGATCTTGTTAATATCTTGCCACACTGGACATGAATCGAAGTTGTACTTCTATTATTTTGATTAATGTCACAGCCATTATATTCAAAGAGTGGTGACTGGTTGGGTACTTGTATATAGTGTCTATATGATGTGTGGTTATTGTCTATCTTTTTTTGTTTTTTTCCTATTACTGTATGGTTATTTATAGTTGTGGCAATCCAGTGAGATCTCATTGTTTGTGCTTTAGTGAGAAGACTGCATTATAGAAAGCGATTCGTATGTTCTTGTTACTCTTTTGAGATCCATGATATAAGGGTATATTGTAAATTGAAGAACCATATGAGAATTGAACCTGGTACTGTCTTTCAGTGAATTCTGATAGCTTGGCACCATTGTAGAATCTTTTTTCTGTCTTTATTGAGGAGTTGCCTAATAAAGAGTATATTGTGTTTCCTTAGTCCTGAGTGGATTTTTTTATATATCTCTGGCTCTACTATTTCTTCTATAGTGGTATCTACTTTTCCTATTGTGTGAAAGTTGCTATTATAATCTTTGTAAAAGGTAAAGTTATATGTTTTGAGCATCCAGATTGTGTTATGTATTAGGTTTCTTCCTGGTTCGAGCATGGGGCCTGGATATTGTTATATATCTCTCTAGTGAATTAGAACATATTTAGCAATGTTTGAAGGTAGTGGTGAACAATATCTCCTGTGATGTTCTCTTGGTTGATCCTAGTATACCAGTTATTGACATATAACTGAACTTGTCTATTCCAAAAGTACATTATGTTGTATTTGTGTTAGTTGTATAATATACTGCTGGGTATTGTTCTGGCAAGTCCAACTTTGTACTTAAATACAATTGTGAATTTGCTCATCAGTTGGTTGCAAGTTTGTTGAGTTAGGATAATGTCATTGCAGAGATATTCAATGCTGGGCATAAGGATATGATTGATAATATATTGTGCTTGTTTGTCAGTTACTTTTTTCATGCCGAGAAGTGTACATATGCTTGTGATTTTTTGTTTTATTAGAGCTTTCTGATAGTCTTTTCAGTCAGAGCTGTCATACTATATACCAAGGATTCTAACCAGTGTGTTTGTCAAGTACCCCTGTACTGTTTGACCATTCATTTGGATTCCAAGCTGACATTCTTTTTCTATTGAATTAATGATAATTAGTTGTGACTTTGCTGAACTGACTTGAATGTCATTTATGTGATAAAATTCTTCTGCTATATCTGTTATTCTTTGAAGGTCTCTTTTGTTGCTCATCAGCCAGGTAGTATCATCCATGTATGCACTGATCGTAATATTGATTGTCTTTTCTGTCCAGCCCTTTTTTAAATCAGTACAGATTTTGGAGCTAATTGTATATTCTTTGTGATGTTGGCTAACCATTAAGAGAAGGGAATTATAGAAAATTCTCAAAAGGATTGGAGATATTGTGTATTTTGATCAATTCCATCTCTTACTTGGTATGCTTCTGTCAGACTAAAACAAGTTATGACTTCATTGGATTATTCTTGCAGTATATTGCTGAGAATTTGTGTGATTTGTGTTGGTATTTGAATTCTTTGGAGAACTAGCTGTAGCATTTTTATATTGACTGAATCATATGCTTTGGATATATCTTGGCTTAGGATCCAAGCTTGTTGTTTGTTCTTCTTTGCATATTCAATAATATTGTTTAAAATGTATATAGGATCCTATATATTATTTTCTGGGAGTGCAGCCCAGTTGAGTTTGGATAATATTTTATGCTTGTCAAGGCAGGTGGTTAAGTAATCTGTAATAATTTAGTAAAGATCTTTCTTTCTGCATCCAGAAGTATTATGGATCTGGTTATGTCGATATTGTTTACCTAATCTTTGGATTTGAGTATAGGATAGATATGACCTCTACTTCATTCTTTTGGTGTTATTCCATGTTGAATTATTAGGTTAAAAATTGCACACAATTCTCTTTTTGCTTTGCCTTGCAGATGTTTGTATATGATATAAGGAATTTGATTTGAGCCAGGAGCAGATTTTGAACTATGCTTCTGATTGTTTTTTCCAGTTCTTGTATCAAGATGTTGTCAAGCATATTTTATAGAAGTGTTTCTTGATATGTGATTTAGGCTTGTATTCTTCTAGCCAGTGTGGGTATTGTGTAATATCAATAATGTTTTTGGGTGGGGTCCAGCTGTAGAAATGTTTGTGAACTTTGTCCTTGATGTCTGTTGATTTAAAAAGTATCTTAATCTCATCTAAGTTTTGTATAATTAGCTTATTGAGGAGTATTTGTTTTCTTGGTCTCTCCATAATGCTGTCTATCATGGCTCTTTTGTTGCTGTTGAGATATTTTTGTCTGATTTGAATTCTTTTTTTGATGGCTTGTACTTGTCTTCTCTGGGAGATTGCTTTGGCAACAGTTTTGTGTACTTTGATGTTATTTTTGATAACCTTGATCCAGTGTTAGATATATGAGAAGGAATTGTTGGTTTTGATTTTGTTTAGTATTGCTATTATGTCTGGAAGAAGATCTTGTATTTGCTAGGTGGCTCGATTAACTGTAGTGCTTGGTTCTCTGTTGTCACTGTTGCTGACTATGTGAGATGCATAAGAAATTTCTGCAGTTGTATAAGAAGGGGATCTATTTCTGTATTACTGTATTTGTTTTTCATCCTGCGATGTTTTTTTATTTTAGGTATATGGATTTTTGCAGCTTTTTGTAAAATATCGCTGAAGCAGTTCCATCTTGATTAATATTTTGGTTGCTTGTACTTTTGATGAAAAGATGGTGTTCTACTTGTTCACTGAACTTTTTTCATTGTTCAGTTATAGTCAGATGCTAGTTTAGATGAGGGTTAGATGTGTGATGTGAGGCTTGTTTAGGTCTGTTTAAATATCAGACTTCCAATTCCATTGTCATTGGCTTGTAATCACTTTGTATAAGAGGTGCTATAGAATCTTGGATAGTGGCTATCATAGATTGCCAGATTGCTATGTGGTTTATTTATATCTGATTAATTCTATTACTCAATATACCTCTATTTCATGTATATTCACATTTGGTTGGATTGTGTTTTCTGTATATATCTTCTAATCTATTGTCTAGTAGAGTCTGTATGTGTTTGCCTAAGGGGCTGCACTTTTTGTTCATTCTGTTATTGTTTTGCTTGTCCATGAAAAGGCTAGGGACTCCATTGAGATCCCCTAGTACTATAATGTGCCAGCTTTTTTTGTTGCTTATTGGATCCATTTGTTGAGAATGTTGGTAACTGTGCACTTCTCTTCTTCAATATCTCGCACTGGGAAGTATATTCCTATAATTCTTATTTTTTTTTATATATATGGAAAAGCCAGGTCAGTAGTGATAAGTCTCCCAGTCAGTATTTTATAGTTGTATATCTAATAAGCTATTTCTTTACTGATCATCATGTTGAGACCTTGGCCAATTGTTTGGGATTTCTTATGTGTGCAAATAGTTTGATATTTTGCATATTGCCAGTGTTTTGATTGGTGATATGAGCTATTGGTTTCTGTAGTGACTATGATATCCTATTCTGCTGAGCTGCAAAAGTTAAGTCATGTTTCTCATTTGTGTGTTTCTATAAGTCCTTGTATATTGAGTGTGTTAACTTTCCAGATGGGTTTGTAAAGGTGTTTATTTATTTGTGTGGATTCTATCACATGTATTAATGGAGGTGTATTGTTGTCAATTATTATTTTTATTGAATTTTGAGAGATTTCTTCTTGATATTATGTTATATTAGGTAATATAGTAGTGATATTGATACTAGGTGTTTCTTGATGTTATGTATTTTTGATATTCAAGTTACTCTTCATTATTGTTGATTTGGAAAGATTTGTGTATTATCTGTAAAGAAATCAATAATTATATTATACATGTGATCCATATTTTGATCAAGTTTTTGCATAGATAATTGGATTTGTTATTGTTGGATACGGATGTCTTGGTTACTGTTAATAGGAACCTCTTCTATTATTGAGTTATCATCTCTTTCACCATTGTAGCAGGCTGATCAGTGAGTCTATTGCTAATAACAAAAAGCTTGTATAACCTGCGGATAAAAGAGTCCATTCTTCTATTACACACATAAAACAATATCAAAATTAAGGCAGAGGTATAAAAAGATTTGGGCAAGTCTCAAGGTAGTTTTCCCTAAAACTACTTGTAATTTCACTGTTATAACAATCTATCCAAAAGATTCGTCTTAAGATTCATCATTTTATTAAGTTATTGAAGTAAGTTACATTTATACATTTTTACATATAGGGCTATTATATAATCACTATGGCTATTTTAGTATTATGTCATGCATAAATTGCTTCATGGTCAGATAATTTTCTATTACTTTAACTCATAATTTTTTATTTTTTTGATGCAAATAGATTGTTCGTGCATTCTTCTAGCTTGCAAGGGATATGGTGATAGTCAGCAATTGATTGTTTTGCATAAGCTTCAGTCACATCATGATTGTTAGTCACGTGATCACTACAAAAATTTTGAACTTTGTTTGACTTCTTTGACCTTTAACACCATACAAAGTTGTGTTCTCTTTCATGTATTTGCTATATTCTTTGTTGTAGGTCTCAAGATTGATGATGCATTCATCCAGGTTACAATTTCTTTATTAATTTATAAGATTTCTTGTTTGATTTCATTAAGAATATTTAGGATATGCATTAGGTCAGGTTGATGTGACTGTTTTATTGCTTTGTTTTCTCTTACTGTTTTGACTACTGTTGCATATGAACCTGGTCTGGTTTTGGTGTATTTGTTGGCTAGAGTTTTTCATCTGATTGTTTCAGTGCAGGCAGGTCTGAATTTAATATAGAGTTTATCAAATCTATTTGCTTGTTCTATGTTATAACAGTTCTACTATTCACTTCTTTCTTTAATAGGACATTAAATAACTAGATGCATTATGTTGCCATATATTGTGTAGAGTTTTGTGTCAATTGGTTTCTATTCAGTTTGGATTTCACCCAAGGTGAAGTTTTGTACTATTGCATTCTCTAGATCATTCTTATTACTAAATCCTACTATAGCAAATCACTTGTATTTATATGACATATGTCTTGGAATATAACATGTTTTTGCTTTTGTTTATTCACATATGCATTTCAGATCAAAGGCTGTGGTGTTGAGAGAAAGATTGGTCAGTTTTACTGCAGTATTGAAACGTGCTTTCATTTGGTCTATATCCCATTGTGCATCAAAAATTCTGACTGAATCTGATCACAACAAAATACTCCACTTGTTGATTAGATCTTCTTTTGATTGTTGATCTGTGTATGTAATGATCGTTGATTGCCATATTTGTTATGTTGATATAGAGATGTTGGTAATCTCCCTATATTTGGTGAATGTTTGTTGTATGTCTATGAATTTAGTGTTTAGAGAGATATTCAATACTCTGATACTTATTTCTTTATTTGATTTAGAAGATGTGAAAGCTATGTATTCTAAATGTGCATCATCAGTATCGAGTAAGATAGTGTTGCATGCTTCTTTTGCAGTGGGATAATCACTGAAAATAGCAATGATATGTTTGTCTTTACCTTTTTTCCTTTACTGCGGGTGGAGAAGAGGCTATTAAGAGAGTCAAGGCTTTTGATTATGTATGCAATTTTTTGGCTGGTGGTTCTTCCTGAAATAATAGAGACTTTAATCCCTGTTTTAACTCTTTCTCTGCTAAATCTAGTGGTGCTATTGATAGGGGTTCTTGGTTTGGGCTTGCTGAGTTTGCTTGTCATTCCTCTAGTTTTGAGTATGATCTCTTGCCATGTTTCTTTACTTTGTTGGTTGTCTTTTCTGCTACTGTTTGGTTCCTCCATCTCTATAATGGAGTCTCCATTGTCAGATATAAACTTTTGGGCTTCTTAATTGGTGCTGGGTCTGGTAATCATAGTGCCTATGTTTACTTGATTATCATTATCTATTAAATTTGGTTGGATTGTTTCTTCAACTTGTTCACTCCATAAGGATTGTTTTTTGTTATTTTGTTGTCTTGTTTCCATTGTTTGATAAGAGTTGGAAGTCTAGTTAGTGTTTGGGTGTTGCTGCAGTTTGTCTCTAGGGTTTTCTGATTGGGTTTCCTTTCCTTTCCCTTTATTTTTCTTCAAAAGTTTATCTTTCTTCATTTGTGTTTCTTTGCATGACAATCTTGTGTTATCTTTAGCTAGAACATTCTCATTGTAGTTGATCTGCCTAAGCATATTGCTTTCGTTGTTCTCTTGGAGAACTCATCTTTTCATTCACTTTTCTTCTTAGTTCACAAAATTGCCTAAAAAGAAAATTTTTTTAAAAAAAAAGGATTAGCAGGAAAGATTTTTTTGGGTAGGTTGTTTCTTATAATTCATATATTTGTAAAAAATATAACTGTTATATTAATATAAAGATATACTCTACTAAATATCTCTACAAATATGTCTACAAGAATAAATATAAAGTTCTAATTTTATTTGTTGATTCAAAAGATAAGATTAAAAAATATCTTAATATAGAATATATCTCTATATCCAAAACCATTCAAAGATTATTTAATTTTAATCTTTAATAGAGTTCTCATAAGGTAAAAAACTTACAGTACATTTATCAATCAACAAATTGTAACTTTTTAAGATACTAAAGAATTATCAACAATACTGAAAAAAAATAAGTACATAAAATTAACAAGATATTTTGAAAACTTTATCAATAATTCAAGTAATGTTAAAATTTAGAATTTAAAGTATCCTGCCTTTTTCAAATATTTATTTGGAAAGATAATAATTGGCATCAAAAAAAGAGAAATAATAAAAAGATAATTTTTTGCTTCTATTTCATCAATCCAAGAGATGAGAAAAGATTTTATCTTAGGATATTATTAAATTTTATTCTTGAGGCAATTTTATTTAATACCTTAAAAACAATTCAAAGAATAAAATATAATATCTTCAAGAAAATAGCCTATTATCATAGTTTGATAGTTAATAATAATAAATATGACATTTGTCTCTCTAAAGCAACAATCTATTAGATACTATTACAAATAAGACAACTGTTTGTTTTCATCCTAATATATTGCCAACCTGTAAATGTTAAATCTCTTTGGAATAATCATATCACTACTTTTATTAAAGATTTTATAAAAAAAAAAGATAATCAAAAGACAAGTATAACAAGAGCTTTAATAAATATTGAAAAATATCTTATATAAAATAATTTGTTCTTGATAAATTTTCAAAACCTCCTAATATTTAATTATCCATTACTTGAGAATAATCTAAATTTATTATTGCTGAAGAATAAAATTATAATCAAGATTAAATTCAACAAATTTTGCAATATCTTGATAAATTAAATTAAAATCAAAAATTAAATTTTGATATTATTATAAAAGCAATTAATAAAAAAATTTAACAAAATACTTTTTTTATTAATGAACCTAATAGAACTAGAAAACATTTCTTTACAATATAATCTTGGTTCATATAGGATTATTAAGTGGTTGAATAAAATTGCATTAGCTTTAGCATCCTCAAGAATTGTTGCATTGTTGATAAGTGATAGAAAAACTGCTTATTCAAGATTTAAAATTCTATTAAAGTTAATTGAAACTATTCCTTTGCCAATTGAAAAAAATTTTTAATTGGTTAACTTAATTAGGATTGTCAAAATATTGTATAGAATAAAGCCCCAATGATACATAAATATATTTTTGAAGTAGTTAGCAGAACATTTAGAGATTTAATAAATATAGACAAATTATTTAATGACAAGATAATTGTTCTTAAAAAAAACTACACAAATCTTATCTGTTATAATTCAAGGTATCCATGTATAAAATTTTAAAATTATAATCTTTTTATTTTTTTTTCTTTGTCCTGTTATTTGCTAATTTATTAGCAGTGATATTTTCTAAACTATTTCTATGTCTATGAACATGTGTAAAAACAACTTTTTCTAATTTTTCAATAATTAATTTATCTATTTTATCTAGAATTTAAAAAATAAAAAATAAAATAAATTTATAAATTATATTTGTTTTTATGAAGCCAAAAATCATGAGTTTATGAGAGGTTAGTTTCAAATAAAGAAAATTAAATTTGCTTTTTTAAAAGAAGATTAAAAGAAGGTGTTAATGACATTTCGATCATATCAAAGTAGCAATGATGCAATTAAAAAGCTCTGAGGAGCTGACAAATAGATTGAAATAAATTATTAATAAAATTGTCTGAATTAAAAATATAAATAAAGTGAGTATTTGATTAAGAAAAAAATAAGAGAAGCATGGAAATAACAATGAAATTGAAGAAGATGTATATCGTCCTCATATATTAAACCAAAAATTTAGGAACTAGTAATTTTGTTTATCATGTAAATAATTATTTTGAGTTATTATATATGAGATTCATGTTTAGTGAAGGGGTATTTTTGATTGGACTATCAAATTCTTTAAATATAGGAGGTGATAATCTTCAACTAATACAAATAAATTATGTAAATCTTGTACTAATGAATTAAGAGACTGAGATAATTAATAAACAATTGAATAAGATGTATAGTAAGTTAAGATGATGATAATGTTATGATTTTTAAAATAATGAATATTTAGAAATTGAACAGAATAAGATATTGCTATAAATATATAAGTAAATATTCAAAATAACAATTTATAAAATATCTTTAGAAAATATAACACAATTGATTATAAATAAATTAAATAATTTTGATAAGATGTTGAGATATGAAAGTTGAAAAAAAGTATAAATAAAGGATATGTGGGATTAATTTAATATTAAAATATCTAAAAATTGTGAATATAAGATTTATAATATCGATAATTTTATATGTTTATTGATGAAGAATGAGTTGATGAATAATTTTCAAGAATATTGAGTAAATTGAAATTTGTAAAACAGAATAATGAACATTTTTTTTTTAACTAGGTGGCTTACACCTTGTTTATTAGATATTGTTGTGAGTATTTACAAATTTATTTTATACAAATTTAACTCTCTAGCTGCCTAATTAAACTCACTAACGATAATTCTACAATATGGCTTATTGCCAAGTACTGGTATATACTTGACTAATTTGCCAAGGCTCTATCTGTTCCATAAAAATTTGTTTTGAAGGAATATATTGTGTTCCAGTTAATCCAGTGTTGACTGGAGTGTTTCATAATTTCATTAATTCCTAGGATGTATAATTTATGCATAGTAGTTTTTCTGTCTAGTGTTTTCCATTTTTTTTTATCTTTTTTGATTATATTTTAATTCATTTTCTATTGTGAAAAGAGCTGGCACATTAGTTGCCATTTGTCCTGAAGGATGGTCAAGAATTTATCTATGATATTTTTGAGGATTTCTTTTTGATTTTATATTGTTGTGTATTTCTTTATTATTTTTAAGAAATCTTTTGTTAGTGCCCTCCTTGCAATGTGGTTTCTTTCCTCAGGAGTCCATTTCCTTTCCATTTTTTTGAGTTTGTTGTTTGATGTTTTTTGAAGGGTTTATTGTTTTCTAATGCTGATTTTCTTATTGATTATTTGGAGTAGTTGTTTGATGATGTTTATGTCATTGCCTTCACATATCATTGCATAGGTATTGGTTTCGATGTGTTGACAGTTGATACAGAGATTGTCTTTGTATGTTGTTGCTACCTTTTTGTGTAACTTGTCTTTGATTGGCAGTTCTAAGTTCTATAGTCTAAGTCTAAAGAATCTAGTGTTATGATCCAGTTTGTTAGTTGCATCCATTGTTATTTGAGATGGAGGTTTGTAGATTATTGATTCTATCCATGCTATACTTTGTAGTATGTTGCTGTTTGTTGAGATTAGGTTACAGTCTAGCATTCTCTAGTTAAAGATGTGCTTTGCTTTAATGAGATTCCTTGCAGTTTCTGATATTGTGTTATCTAAGACTTGTTCATTCCACTCTTGGATCCATGGGCTCTGACTATCTTTTATAGGAATAAAATTTATTTTTGAGGCTTTGCCTGTAATAGTTGCCTTCTTGGCAAGTATGTCTGCTTTATCATTGTCTGGGTCATTGTTGTGTACTTTAATTTTTTTCATATTATATTAAGTCTTTGTTGTTAAGTAATATGATTGATTATATTGATTAGAGTGCTATTTTTAAGTGTTTTAGTAGGGGTTGGGTTTCCTTAAGCTTTAAAAATAGCATCGAGTGCTGTTTGACTGTTACTACATATTGTAATATTGCTGTTTGCTGGAACTATTATTAAGAATGATGTGATGGCAGCTAATTCAGCTCTTGTGGAGAAAAGGTAATTATATATTTTCCCTTTGAAGTTGATTTCTGGGATTTGGATGATGTGCCATCCAAAGCCTGTTATATGGTCTATATCCAAGGAGCTATTAATATATGCTATGATATTTTTGAGTTTGTGGATTGTTTGTCGAATGGTAACCAGTTCGGCAAGTGTACTTTTTGTTGTATCTATAAATTTTTTGATAAGTTTTTTGTTGTGTGTTAGAGGGTTGTTGTCGATAGTGAAAGGTAGTAGAAGTTTGTTATGAACCAATTTGTCTGAGAGAAGTTTATTTAGGCTGTCAGGTAAAATTTTGCTGCATTGACAGAAGTTATTACTAGATGTATATTTAGAGCTAGTTCTACTTTTATATACTGGAATATAGATGAGACTGTTTTTTTCCTTGAAGAAGATACATTCCCCTTGTTTTCCAGATGTGTTTAGGACATATTCTTGATATTCCTGGAGGTGTGAGTTATTGTTGGTGCATCTGTAGTACTGTAATTTAACAATATTGTTGGTGATAGTTTTTTTTCTGCAAAAGATACTTTCATCTGTTTGTTTGTGACAGTCCATTTGATCTTCTGGTTTGGTATTTCTATGGCTAGTCTGTGAATTTGTTTTGTGTCATTATTATTTATGTATCTATTCTGTATTAATCTGACTATTTATTGATTTTGTTGTAGCTCCCAGAATCATGTTGATTTCTTCCTATTGAATTTTTTGTTAGGATTGTGATCTCTACCCAGGCAGCCAAATGTAATCTTGTATAGATGTGATTTGGTTGATGAAGAGAATTTGGTTATTTGCAAGCTGTTTTCGATGTTTATTGTACTAACCTAGATCTGTTACTTCTTCTATTGTTGTGTCTGTCTTTTTAATCATCTAAAAATTGAAGTTGATGTCTGTGAATCCATTTTGTCTGAGGTGATAGATTAGGTCATGTGTGAAATTGTGACTCTGGAGAAGAAAGGTACTTGTGAAATGGGTGCTTGTGATGGTTTTGATAGACCACCATCTATTTTGGAGTTCTTGTAGATACATAGTTGTGATCTTTTTTATTATATCCTATCTGTTAACTCTTTTGTACCAGTTGTTTACATGCAATAGGAGTTGCCTATCCCAAAGATAAAAGAATCCATATTCTATTGAGTTAAAGAGTATGGAGTTTGATGCAGATTGGGCTAAGTGAAGTTTATGTTTATAGGTTGTGTTGAGGATATTTATTATCTTGTCACAGTGGACCATATTATTTATTAATATATATATTGTACAGATTTCGTGGATACAATGGCAGATATTTACTGGTTCACTATTGAGGAATATATACAAATCCCTTGTTACATATTTGTCAACAAGTAATTATATATATTTTGAAGTAGACCTATCTACTGTATATGAGTAGCTATATCTATTCTACCTCTATATACAACTACTACCTAATTGGAAAGATGTGTGATTCCTTCTTAATTATTTTCAGAACAATTTTATTTATTGTAAGAGTAGGCTGGTTATCAAGCTATCGAATTTTCTTTATCCTGAACTTCTCAGTATTCTAAGTCCTTTGGAATGGTTTACGGATTTCTTCTTCCACTAAGGCCTCCCAATAGTCAAGTCTATGAAACCCAGCACAGCCACATACTTGAATTCTTGAACAGATGCCTCAATGCCAAGGCAGGGAATCAGGATTTGTTTTCATTTGATTTACCATTCTTCCCTTTAGCGGTATGCTACTGGTTCAATGTCTACTCTTATTATTACCTTTATTTGGTAATGCGGCCATGTCAAGGAATAATCCTACCTGATTTCAGACATTTAGTCTTATCAACAATTCATATATAGATCAGCTTGTATTACATAGAAACTTTAGTTAACTGTTGAAATAAGCTATACATAGAAATATCAGCTATATATAGTTATGCTAATGGATACAGATCATTACCTACTTTTCAGAGATTGCCCCCTGTAGGATTTGATTGTGATTCTTGTGATCTGACCTATGGAGTACTTACTACTACACTATAGACTTGTAGGTCGGAATTATAAAATGATAAATATATTGATAAATTTATTTATATGAGTGTATATTATGATTATTTGCAATAACAATTGGATGAAATAAGAGATGTGAAGAAGAAATCATTTGAAAGATTAAGGCAGTATTGGAGAAAAAGAGATTGATCAAGTGACATATTGATCATATAAATAGAAAAGATGTAATTAGTTGAAATGTAAGAGTGAAAAGTTGTGGCTATAAAGGAAAGTGAAATATTATATTGTGAATTGTTTGGATAAATAAAATATAAATATGGATAAATGATTTTAAGTATTTTAAGGATATCACTTGTAAATAAAAGATTAATTGTAATGGTTCAAGTTAATTTTATAAATGAGATCCCAGAACTGATTTAAATCCCAACCTCTTCTGATATAACAATCTTATATTAGGTCATTAAATTTTTAAAAAAACAGGTTAATAAGTAATATAATATATGAAGAGAATTAAAAACTATTATAAGGAATAGTTGTGAAATTATAAGTACTAAAGATCAAACTCTTTCCTGTTCACCTGAGGCATAGCAAACCCAGGCCACAAAAATGAAAAAGAGAATACAACATGGAGAGGACTAGGAGATCACAATACACAAACAGCAGGCCAAACTACAACATAGACAAGATATCCAAGGGCAAGGCTACCCCTATCGCAAGAAACAAAGAACCAACACTCAAAAAGAAACAGACAACTTCAGCCTAAAAGAAAAATGCGACCCAAAGACAACTATGCACCTCCAAAACCACCACATCACTGAACCAACACAAGCTAGTATCAACGAGACAACAACAGATGTCAACAAAAGCAACAACAGCAACATCATCTCATGGAGCGAATAAGTCGAACGTGAACAACAACAACGAACACCTGCAACCTTGAAATACACAACCGGCAACAAGGAAGCTTAGCAACAACTCTCAGCAAGAGTAGATGACTCCAACATCGATATGGCTATCAACAAGGCACCATAAGAGACAGAAGATGACTGGCAACTAGCCGGAAGCAGCAGACAGAAGAACGGGAAACAACCAATAAAAGCAGTCAGTTCAAGACCATGACCTAGGTCACCTTTCAACCCAAGACTTAGATACAGACATGAAAGGATTAAGCTCAGAATCAAAGCATCCCTTATCCTAGGCACAACGCCCCACAAAACGATTTCATATCTCACAAAGGCCATCAACTCCCCTGAAGGACTCCTACTCATCCAAAACAAACATCACAACAACGAAGACTACATCATCACCATTTTCGGAGATCAATAAGTAGCTGACGATGCAAGCAACGAAATCTTACCAGATACAGATAATTTCAACCTATCGCACATAGAAAAGACTATACACAGACTCAATAAGGAATACAGTATAATCGTATGGGACATCCCTCTGAGTACAAAGTTTATTGATGTGCAATAGACCTTTGCCAAATACAGACAGATCAACAATATCAAAATGACCACAAGACAAATGTGGCAATTGGCAACAATCTCCTTCACAAACAAGGAGGACAGGCTTAAACTCCTGGAAAATTGGAGCGTACTGTCAACCTATCCAATTCACCTCTTAGGAATCAAATAGAGACAAAAAACTAGTGCAGGGAAACACCAAGTTAGACTTCTAATATGATATGCAAAAGTTCCTAATTTGGACAATAATAAATGAAGAGGTTTATCACTGGTGATTTAGGCAGAAGAGACAGGACAATAATTTCAGGTTAAAGGTAATTTTATTGTTGGATAAATCCTGAGGAGTCTCCAGAGGGAGAATTGTCTCCTTTAAATACATAATT
>CAJVPT010001145.1:0-23153 GCA_910592055.1 Acaulospora colombiana
GTGGATTGCAAACTCCTGTCTCTACCTAAGTTCCTTAAGTGGTGACAAAGCTTTAATAGAAAAAAGCTGAGATCTAAATGTTTTCCTTTAAATATTTCAATCTAGTATTTACTTAAATGAAAGTTCAGTTAAATTGACTTGTCTGATACCGCAGGTATTGAAAAAAAAGATTTCTTTCAAGATTCAAGTGAAGTAAGAATATTATTCTAATCAGGCAAATCCCTTTTAAGAAGAGGTTGTTTTTATTTTTGGATTTTTTTGATAAGCCTTGAATTGTCCCCTTTTCCCAATCATCCTTCCCCTTTCCCCTTTTTAACTTAGCAATTCATTGGTTTTTGAGCAATTAACAGTGAAAAAACTATTGGCAATGATCATTTCTATTAATTTTTTTTAAAAAAAATTTTTTTAATTAACTTATAAATAATATTATAATAATTTATAGTATATTATTATTATATAAAATTATTAAAAAATATACTTTCTACTGATTTTCTGACTATATATAATAAAAGTTTTTCACTTTTTTACTAATAATGTTTTAATATTTCCTTAAAACAACTTGAAGTTTGTCTTTAAAAATCCTTTCTATCTTTCTTCTATTGTTTACAAATCTCTTTATTTAAAAACTTAACTTCTAGTAATCAAAAAAAGTCAAGTTATATCTTTGATACCTATAATAAGAAAGTTCTCAAAGAAAGAAAAACTGATATAAAGTATTTAAGGCTTTTCTAATCTTTGAAATAAGATAGTTATAAAGGTTTTGTTACAATTAAAAGGTATATTTTTTTTTTAAATTGTTTTAACCCTTTTAGAGCTTTCACTTTTATAGTTTTTGAAAAATTTTATCTACCTTAGTTTGATCTTGAATTTTTGATAATACAAATTCTTACCAAAAGTGATTGACTGATATAAAACACATTAATTTTTGAAATGTAAACAAGTTTATATTGATTATACTTATATATTCTGATGATATCATTAATAATTGAAAAGAATATTTCAGAAACATTTTTTTTCAAAAGCTCAAGTCCCTTAATGAAAACTTTTATAATATCAAAAGATCTAGTAATAGATAATATAAATTGCAAACTCCTATCTTTTACTTAAGTTTCTTAGATAGTAACAAAGCTTTAATGAAAAAAAAATCTAAATCTAAATACTTTTTTTTGAGATATTTTAATCTGATATTTATTTAAATAAAAAATTGATTGAATTGACTTATCCAATTTTATAGATGATAAAAAAAAAGATTTCTTTTGAGATTCAAGTAAAATAAGAAAACTATTTCAATCAAGTAAATTTATTTTGAGAAGAGATTGTTTTTATTTTTAAACTTTTTTGATGAATCTTGAACTATTCCCTTTTCCCAATTAATTTTTTTTTTTTTTTTTTTTTTAACTTAACCATTCATTGGTTTTTGAGTTAATTAATAATGACAAATTGTTGACAATGATCTTGATAGATAGAAATTATTATCAATCTATTAAAAGAGTAAACTATTGTCCTTAAAATCCAACTTAAAATACTTATATATGAAAATAAGTTGGTTATTTGTGAAAGTCTGTAAACTATTGTAGATTTTATCTTAATTTTTTGATAAGAACAAACTATCATGACATAATTGCAGATTAAAAAAATAAAATAAAATTATTAAAAGATTCATCAAATTAAATATAGTTTAAAAAAGTTTTTAGAATACAAAAAACAAGAAAACAAAATAAACAAATTAATAAAAAATAAATAAAAAAACCTAAAAGATAAAAAATTATTTAATATAAGAAATTATTAATATATTAAAAAAATAAATTGTAAAAAGTATAAGAATAAATAAAAGTCAAGGAATAATTACAAGTTGAAATTTATAATAAAATTTGTTAAAAATTATTAACTTACTAAATATTTAATATCATTTTATCATAAATTTTAAAATTAATCATACAAATTTTTTTATAAATTTATGGCTATATTTATCTAAATTTTTTATCAAATTTAGTATATAAAATAATATTTATAAGTGAAAAAAAAATATTTTTCGAGTAGACTTAAGGATAATAAAGAAAATTTGAGTTAAGAAGATAAACAAACTTTTTACAATCAAAGAACCATAGAAAAGAGTTGAAAAAAAAAAAAATTTTTTTCAAGAATACCTATTATTTATATTGATTTTCAAAAAAGTATAAAATTTATATTATTTCACCCTCGCAAAAATTATGATTCATTAAAAATTAACAAATTTTATACAAGCACGTATAAATGACAATAAGACATTTGTTTGCATTAAATCATAAAAACCATTTTAGCCTTAAATTTTATAATAAACCGTATCAAGATTACCATATGAAAAATTCATGCATATGTTAGATAAAAATGATAAATGGGAAAATGGTGTGAGTGTGGATTTGTCGGAAACGACCAAAAGTCTTTGATACACGGTAAATACTTGATATTAGTAAAATCCTTTACCGTTCACAGTACATACAGTAAATTATAATATAAATATTGATTGACCAATTTCTTGTCGGATTTACTAAAAAAGGTTTTTTTTATATGCAGTTGTGATCGAAAATGTATTTATATAATATCAATTTGAAGATAGTAATCAATTTGCGTGTATTGTGTACACTGTATAAATCCTCGTCTTTCGACAGACGTATAAATTTGGGCAATTGGAGACAAATTTAAAATCCTTCTCCTCAATATTCGTTAGCTTGTTTGAACCTTTTTGGCAAGTTGGCTAAAGATTTTTTACTTTAGATTTACGAAACGTTGTTCGACTCCGCAAACGTTTACATCTTGCGCCGATTTGTTTGACCGTACAAGGTCAAATAACTTAAAGAATGCCGGTTCATCAGGGAGCTAAAATAACGTAGAATATAATGGTACATACATTGTCTTGCTTTTGTGTTGCAAACATTTGCGATTGGAAAATGTGGAGTACAGTACGCTTGCGCAAAAAAAAATAAAAAAAAAAGAGTTCGTGGCCACGTGACACCACGGCTAAGAAATCAAAGAAAATTCGCATTCGAAAAGGGAGTGGTTCGTTTAATGAAAATTATTATTAGAGAATAATAAAATTATTTGTTATTTTAATTACAGTATTGTCCATCATGTTTGGTGTCAAGTGAACTTGAAGTTTTTCGTATTTCAAACTTTGGCTCATTTACAAAAAAGAATGCTTCAATGACTTTAATCTAAAATTTAAAACTATACAGATTCAATACGAATAAATCCTCTCGACATAAAAGAAATTTGATTGCTTGAAATGAGAACGCGAGGCAACATCAAATGAGAATGGCAAAATAGATTGCGTTTCTGACTCGCAGATGAGAATGACTAGACCGGACATCATCAGTAAGCGGTGGTTGTCATTTGAGACGGGAAGCAAGCTGGAGAAAGAAAAAAAAAAAAAAAGAAAAAAATTTTTTCGACATTTGTTATTCGCGCGCAGTCGGTAATACATAACAACCAGATATCATTATTTAGCATCGTATTCCTTACATTCGGGACTCAAGGGACCGACCGGATTTGGGTAGAGAATGTTATTTACGTTGCCATCTAGAAAATCAATGTTATTCGTCTAAGCAATCACGAAACTTTCCTTTAAATATTTGAGTATTATGTGATGATGGTTCACTCACGTTCATCGTATCGTGTGGGGAAATCCCAGTTGCACTTCCAGTCACCGTCAACAACAAATTTGAATTCATGTTGCTTGGTACGATCGATTTCAACGATGGCGACGAACTCATTTGTCTCGGGATTCAAATGCATCTCGTGCTTCTGGGCTGCATTTTGTGTTCAATGTAAAGAATTTGGTTATTTAGGATCTCACGTGGAGACGCAGGGTCGTAACATTTCGCATACCTTTCCAACCATCGAAATCACCGGTGACAAATACTTTGTTGCCACCATACTTCCAGTGGAACTGGTCATTATGAAAAATATTTGTCACCAGTCGTGAATTTAATTATTAATAATTAATAATAAAACGAAAGGTTTGGAATGTACCTCAATGGGTATCATGTCAGATTCTTTTGTGACTTCGTGCACCGTCCTCATTTCGATAGGACAAACGATTTCCAAATTACGATCATGTTTTTCCTCCTTTTCTTGTGGCTTGACCTCATGGGTGATGTTTGCATCTTCTTTGGTTGATGATTCATCATTTAAGATTTTTTCGACGGGAGGTTCGCTGGGGACCGTTATTTCGCTAACGATTTCCTCTGGTTTTAATTCCGAAGGAGTTCCCGTGACGAGGTTGACGGTTTTGGAATCTCCAGTGGTAGCATTTGATATGGTTCTGGTTTTCTGTTGCTTCTTCGATATCTTTTCGGCGGTTAGCTTTTTAGAATTTAATCGTTCCGAGGTAACTTCCCTGCTAACCCTCACATCTTCGCCCTTGATGACATACAGTATGCGCAGCAAAACAGTCAACACGACTTGTAACGCGAAAGTAACAACATTATCCACCCAGTGTCTTGGAGACAATATTTCCGAAAGACTCGTTCTCATTTTATTTTTGTTTATGTTAGCACGAGGGAATGAAAGTTTTGCGTATGCGTAAAATATATTTTCTCTTTATTTTGATCGCGGAAAGAGGGAAAAAAAATTGATGAATCGCGGAGATCCTAAAAAGGGGAGAGAGGTGAGAAATTTTTTCTTTTTTGCTTAAAAGTGAATTGTAAATGGGATATTTATATATCTGCCTTCACCCGAATAGGTCCCTGCATTCCGAGTAATCTTTTTTTCTCACAGTACAAAAGGATTATCGTAAATTAAAATCTGCTTACATGATGGTGCTTGCATACTATACAGTACTATACAACCTTTTTTTTTTTTTTTTTTTTTTTGAGAAATTTTTCATTTAACCAACTCATTATTAGTCTTTGTAAGAATGCATGTATGTGCCCACGCATATATAGTACCCCCGTTAAAAGATATGAAGATAAGTGAACGGATAAGGTAAAATAATAGTGTAGCGATGGATAAAAAAAGCAGGTCACCCGTCTTTCGCGGAATATGAAAAGGGTGACAACATTCACATACGCACAGTGATCGTTTTCCTGTTTGGTTGAGGTATGTGCGGCAGAAATTTCGTCTGACGAACTCCCTTATACGACTTACGAATTATGCACTGTATATGCGCGCGCTCGCAATGCATTGATGGATTAAAAAAAAAAAATCAAGGGAAAAGAAAAAGAAAAAAAAAATTTTTCCGGCCAACCTTCAACCGACACATGCAGAGCTTTTCGTCACAACTGATTTAAGAGATTGATAAATATCGGACATTAATAAGAAAAAAGAAAAGAGGTGAACGGTTTTGCACACATTTAGATAATCTGATAACATAAAAGCGGCAATTAATTACTTTTTTATAGGCAATAAATGAAAAAAAATACAAACGCCACTTTTCCTAATTTTGACGTGGCGTTTTTTTGACAACTGTGTTTAATTGCATTTTTCCGGGAAAATCCTAAAGTAAAATCTCGTCATTGATCGTCTTCGAGGGAAACAGATGCGTACATACTCTTTGCTAACATAACCCCTGGACAGTTAATTCCGCGTGTTTCAAAGCAAGTTACTGCTTGATTTCAATTGGTTCACCGTCCATTGTCCCTGTGCAGGGAGACACGAGATTGAGGAAAAATGCATCAGCAATCAAAATCGCTTATCGGGTACTGACTGACCGACCGACCTGAACATCAGAAACGTACGAGCAAGCCTTCATTACCTTTATGAACAAACTCCAGAACCATCGCTATCTCTCTCATGTCTCTTTCTATTACTTCAGCCCAATTTTGTACATCACCCAATTCCTTTGTATGGAAAGAATGCGTGGAAAGAAAGGAACCCGTGTTAGACTAAAATCCTGCTTGATCAGGTAATCGTTAGTACGTGAACCATCAAAACCTTTAACGCGGAATTGAAACCATCCAGCATGTTTAGCCACTGCTTCGTCTGTTTTGTGTACTTGACGGATTGCGCGGAAAGGCGCCGGGCTTCGGACTCAATTTCACGCTGTGTTTTGAAGATTGATGCAACCCTGCAAAGAAAGAAAAAAAAGGTTGTAGGATGCGATTCGAACCAAAAAAAAAGAAATCTGCTATCGAACTGTGGTGCTTATTATCATAGAATGCAATAATGATATCAAATAGGAGGGGAGACATCCCGTTGAGTACCACCAGGTGGCCCTTACCACTATTGCAAAAAAAAAAAAAAAAAAAAATTCGCACGTGCCTTTCGTTCAAGTTATCTGCCAAACAGTCGGTCACCTCACCAACTGATTGTATGACTTCTTTCCGAAGCTGTTCTGTGTGGTTATATGCAAGTAATGCAGTTTATCGGCCTGACGCGAAAAATAGCCACGAACATACATTGCGCATACCATTATTGCGTCTTACAACTTGTTGTTTTTGATTATGCTCTCTCACGAGTCTCGAAAGCATCTTTCGGGTAAATTAATTGGAATATCTGAGTGCTTTGTTTCTCTTATGAAAAAGCCACATAATAAATCATTTGTTTGCGTTACACAGTTCACATGTAATATATGTTGAACGTGCATGGTGCGTGTGGTATGCTTGCCTTCTCTCGGTCATAATGAGGATGCGGTGTTTCAGAAGCATTTGCTTCATGCTATTCTTAAGTTGCGATCTGGCTCATGCAAACATTGAGAAAGAAGTCTTCTCTTCAAATGTTGACGAGGTCCCAGGGTCCATTTATCGTGAAGTTGGCGAGTGGAACATGCTGGTGCGTGCGTGTTTATCACAAATTCAATGTTTCGAGGAGAGTGACAGAAGGGAAAAAAAAAAAAATAAATAAATAAATGAATTCAACCATCTGATTGATGAAGACCTTAACACCTCCATACACTATCCAACGTTATGAAAGGGTAACGCCTTTTCGAAATCTCGAGGAATTTTCTAACGCGCTGACAGGGGAGAAGGAGAATTGGTATATTCTCGATGGCTTGGAAGAGGGGAATACATACGAGGCAAGAGTATCCTACTCTGCCACGGTGAGTTGGTGTTTTCCATGAATTCGTCGAATGATGGATTGACGAGATCCATTGCGATGGTTTTGTTTTTTTTTTTTGATGATTAGTCGCCGACAACTTTTGTACTTGAAATAATGGGAGTCGAAGACGCGGCAAGGACATTGAGAAAGAGTCCACAGGATCACGAACCGGTAACTTTTGACGGATCGCATTAGTTTTTCTTTTAGTTTCACTGTCAAACAAGCTCGAGTCTCTCCCAGACTTCCGAGTCGAGAGTTTCCACTACCAAAAAACTAATCCGCGTGAGAGCGATCCACGCCGGCGTGTCAATTATTCCCGGCAGAGATATCCAACCGGTCGCGTACAACATCGGTATGTGAAAACTCTCCTTTTCCTTTTCCGATCATCGGACACGATTTTAAAAAAAGACGTTTCCAACTTTTGCAAAGTTCTGGAGACGCTGACGTACGGTATCCCGCACGTAGCATTTAAATTGATACTTTTCCTGGGTGTCACTATGGGAGTGGCATATTTCATATTTGTGCCGAAGATATATAAAGCTTTGCGTAAAGTTGCGGAGGGAATGGAAAGAGAGAAAAAGGAATGATCATTCGCGTCATGTTTTAAACATGTTAAATTCACACCACTACTTTTAATAGTCAACATTTTAACTCGTTCAACGACTACATTCGGAAGGCTTTTAAATAAATTACTTGGCGATCGAGTTTACGTGAAAAGTTATTAGCCGCAGAGAAAAGAGGAACCTTGAAATTGTTAATTGCTATTCGCACAAGGTGAACAACCACCACCACCCAGTCGTTCACCAAACAGCCTTCTTAACCCCCGGAATTTCGCCTGCCAAAGCCTTCAACCTGAATTGGTAACGACAGAGTCTTGAATCGCGAAATACACCTCGTCCGCGTCCCGTTTCCACGCACCTATTCTTGACACTGGTGGGCCGAGCTTGACGTGGAAACGAGTTGAGCATAAGTTGTGCTTGTTGTCTAATTTTCGGATTGATTTGCTCATTACGAGTGATATAACGATAGGCTTGTCGAACCAGTTCTACGGCAGCTACTGCCTCACGAGTTTTTAGGTCTCGTAGAACTCGAGCTTTTCGGAGAATACGAAAGTTCATGATAAAAAAAATTGTGTATTTTTTCGAAATGATGAGATCTGAGATCGTCTTAGGAAATCATTGTGTGGTACGAATGTCATGTGCAGTGCATGCACCATTAATAATTAATACTGTAAAATGAATTCGTCAAGTAATTTTCACTGACAAAATTAAGGGTCCAGAAAGTGATGTCGTCGCAAAATTTATTCTCGGTAAAAAAAGAAAACCTATGTCGGGTTCAGATCGATCGTTATGTCGCGCAATAGTTGATTGTTTCTGAGCAGGACTCCAGGAATTCCGGCATTTTTGTGTTGCCTGGGCAGTTGTTTGTCAACCTTGGATTTTTTCTCTATGACCTCCGGCGACACGTCTATCTTGGGAATGACGTGAAGATGGGGTGCGTTTTTGTCATCAAGCTTGTAAACCTAAAATTTTGGTGGGGAAAATATTATAGAATTTCGCATCCAAACGGAACACGCACGAGATTAACCTCAAAAGTTCTCCCCTCCCCCCTGAACACGCCTACCATTTGTGCACTCTCAATGTGATCTATTATATGACGCATCAACTCGGAAGCGGAGACAGTTGACTTGCTACCAAAAATAATTAATTTTGATCTCGCACGGGTGATCGCCACATTCAGCCGGCGATAATCTTTCAGGATATCACTGACCTTTTTACCGAGACAAGGGAAACTTCAAAATGAAAATTTTCGCCATCTGGATCGAACGTAGAACATCCTGGCTTACCTTATAATCTGTATTCGCTTTTACCAGCGACATCACTATAACCTCCTTTTCTCTACCCTGAAATCTGTCGACGGTACTTATCTCAATGTCGGGCAGATCCTTGAATTTCTGTGTTAAAAGCTTGATTTGATGACGGAATGGGGTGATGATACCAATTTCTTTTCGGTGTACTCCCCCGACCACCATGGCCTTGACACACTGTTCGACAAGAGAAGCTTCGATAATATTTTGGTTCAGCCCGCGGGTTTCATTGGCTTCAAGGTTATCGGTATCAATCATCACCACCGGCTTCTTGGGATCGAGAACCATTCGGAGCCAGCATTCGACATTGCAACGATTATCATCATTACTATCCCAGTCCCTATGAAATCGCGATAGAAAGTTATCATTCCACTTGGGGATCGACAAGTAGTGACTGGGACCGGCCGGGGATCCGCATAGCATTTTGTAATCATAAATGAGACAATTGGATAAATTCATGATGTCTTCGTTCATGCGGTATTGATATCTTAGCTTTGTGAACGCTCGGGTATGCTTTTCGGTCAAAGTCGTAAATAGACTTTTGTCCATTCCCTTTTCGATCGCCTCACGGTTGCGTACCAGCGGTGGCAGTTGAAAGTCATCGCCGACCAAGAGAAACCGGCTGGCAAAGCGGAGTGGGCCCACGCAAATTGGAAGGGTCACTTGCGTTGCCTCGTCAATAATGCAATAGTCAAATCTTCGCTTCGAAAATATATAACTTTAGCCATGGAAGCCGGTTTGGAGAGACAAATGAGGAAATAATAATAAAGTGTGAGCATCGGTAAGATTAAGGTATATAAGGGAAAGGAGGACGCATAAACGCAAATGTACACACTGATTTATTCCGAGGCATGTGGTCGCGATCACCTGTTTCGATTCTAAGAATGATCTGAACAGATTCACGCTATCAAAGTTTTCCATGTCCAACAGGAATGGCCATATATCGGGTCGAACTTTGGCCTTTGTGCCAATTCTTAGCACGTCTATGTCCTCGCGAACCAATTTGGAGAGGATGTTGTCTACGGCCGAGTGCGTGTAAGCTGCAAGTAACACGGACTTTCCGTCCCTCACCAGCGACTTGATGATTTGTACTATCGTGGTCGATTTTCCGGTTCCCGGCATTCCCAAAATGATCGCGTAATCTTCGGCTAGTCGCGAGAAGCATCGTGTTGAAATTGTAATGAGGTCGAGTTGAGTTCTTAAATGTTCGTGGAAATCAAATATTCTTAAACTTTGACCACCTACCATTCAACGCGAGTTTGACCGCCTTCCTCTGATCTTCATTCAAATTTTTCATGTCTTCATGATCGGATAACTTTTCATTGGCGCGACCAAATCTTGGTGGTACGAAATCCACAACCAATTTTCTAAGCCTCGCAGTTTCCTCGTCGACGAGAAGGCTCACAAGGTTTTGACGCACGAGTCTCATGTTGGAGGCCAGCTCGTCCTTGTCAATTCGATACAGCGTCTCGTGAACATCCATTTCCAGGTAGTTACCGGCCGACGTGTTCTCGCACAATTCCAAATGGCCGTGACAAGATTCGATTTCGAGGTCGACCTTACACTTTGGACCGTTGCGAGGTATTCGATCCAAAGTTAACCAGATATAATTCGGTGCAATGTTCTCGACAAACCCGCTCGCTACTGTACGATGTTCCCGCTCCGAGGACACGATCACGTGATCCCCAACGCAGAATTGGGTGTCCAAGACGAAATTCGCCCTCCCCATCTGATTGACGAATTTGCATTTGAAACGTTTGTTCCCTTCGCCATTGGGAATTATATTAATACTGTCCGGATCCAAACGCATATTGCTGAGACACAGATCATCGTCACATTTGGTGGATAGCATGTTCCAAATTTCAGGTTGAAATCGGTACAAATCTTCCTCTTCCAACGAGATGAGTTCATCCCATTTTCTGTAGAAGTCGAGATGATGATCTTGCAAATGAGAGACAATGTGATCAAACAAATCCCTGATATCACCCGCCCCCGATCCTTTCTCAATGGCCTTGTGGTAGAGGAAACACGAGGTATTCGAGGCGCAATTGCCACATTGAAATTTGTTGTTAATCATCGGTGGTAACGATGAAAATTGTGCGTCGGACGCAAACCAAGCCACCCTATTGCGTTGAATCATCAGACTTCTCAACTCGTGAGGAACAACTGGTACTTTGATCATCTTTCCAGTTTCCTCATCTTGAGACTTTAGGTAATAAAGTAGTCCTGACCCTACGTCAATGTCATAATGATCGCTCATCAAGAGACAATAAAAGACGGTCTGTGCAAAGTGCGAGGACGACACATTTCTCGAAGTTTTCAGTTCAAAGGGCATTATCAGCTTTTTTGAAACCCCATTCTCCGATAACTTAACCTCCACCGAGGCATCAATTTTTCCCTTGAGACCATAGGTCGTGGAACAAATGTGTTCCTCGATGTCCATTACTTTACTGATACAAATGGCAGGCTTAACATTGCTAGTTGAAAGATGTTCCTCTATTGGCTTCGGTGTATCACCGATAAACCTACCTGCCCAGGCCTGGATTTTCGGAATTTCACCTATCAACTCCCTGATCACTTCTTCCTCATTCAAATCGGCCGAATAGAGTTTTTCAATTGACTGCTTTGTTAGCTTTTCGGCCTCGGACTCAATGAAGGAATCGGTGAAATTTTCGTTTACAAGACATGCCTGTATCAATTCGTGGAACAAGCTTCCGTAGGTTAACGCAGAGTTGTAAAAAAAATTCCCATTAACTCGATCGCTCAAAATTCCCTTCCGCATGCACGTGAACGAATCGGCGACAGAGGTCGCCGATATCAGAACATCAGGGCGCACTATCACAAGACCTTGCGAATTATCAACTATACACTTGTTGTCATCGTCAAATTTTCCAAAAACATTGACAGTGTTTCCTATCAACGGTGAAAAGCAAAGTAGCCATCAATTTAATCCACTTTTTACGATTCCGAATTACGTGAAGTGATATAGAGAGACCTCAGGTGAAAAAATCAAATTTACCGTCACATATCGATGTCTCTAGCCAATCATCGCGCAGATGTAAATAGCAAAAGTCTCCGTTTTCATTGATCAAGGTGACCACCTTTGTGGAGGAAATCGTGATTTGCTTTTTTTTTTTAAGACGGAATGAAGAACGCACGTTGATCACATACCTTTTCATTTTTCTTAATTCCATGTGAAAAATAGTGACCAAGTTGGGTTTGAAAGACCTCCAGTTTCCTTACATCACCGAATGATTGACCTCTCTCCAATTCGGCACGATTCACTTCATCCCTATTCTCGTTCCAATCTGTGAAATCAAAATCTTCCCAACCTTCCATCCAATCTTCGAATACATGATTCTCGTCTACGCTTTGCTTTCCGTTTTCTTCGACGACCGGCACTTTTAAAATCTTGGTTTCGTGCATGTCGAGTTGATTAGATTCGATGGAACTTTTTTCCGCTGATGAATCAGAACGGTTTGGATTAGCCGTTGACTTTTTATGCCTCAAGTCATCGTCTTCTCTTAATGCGTCGCTTCTCAGCACTCGGGTATTCTCGATCGTTGAAGCCGCTCCGTCCGAGTTGTGAGCAATTTTTGTTCTTTTGTTTGGATGAGCAAAATTCCTCCATTTCCCTGCACCGGAAAATAAGTTAACTTTAGTCATAATTGGCGTGTTGTGTGAAATATCCGACGCGAGTTGTCCGTCCCATATATATGTTAGTGAGATGTCACGTCTGACGTCACTCGAAACATAACTCGTGGAACAAGCACACGTTACCGCGCTTCTGTAGACAGTTTTGTTAAATACTGTATAGTAAGTACTCTTATCCTAAAGGTTTATTATTATTATTATTATTATTATTATTATTATTTCTGCTATTATTATTATTACTATTTTACATGATAATCCGCAGAAAGAAAAAAAAAATTTCTTATATTCTCTTCAAAAGAAATATGAATTTATGCAAGTATCATTAAAGGATCATGTTATTCGGATCAACATAAACATTAAGATGAATGTAATGCACACGAGCACAACAACGGACCAAACCAACCACGTAGTCTTTCTGGATTGCGCCGCATATTTGACCAGCCTGGAACTTTCTTTTTTTAATCTGTCCAGATTCGTACCGAGAGTATTTTGCGCTTCGTCAATGACCTACCAATTTTGACGATGAATTTTAGCCGCATTGAATAATTCAACACGAGTTACTTTTTTTACATTAATGAGAGAGAACCTTTTCATCCTTCGTCAATATGTCGCCAAAGATTACTGAATTCATCTTTAACCTCTCGACCATCTTTACCAAATCGTTGGTAAGTTCATCCTGCGTTTTTCGGTGATGTCGTAGAACGGTTTCGATATTGGAAGTATCCTCTTGGTCAAAGATCGGCCTTTATGTAGACGTTGTATTGTAGGTGAGGATTTTTTTTTTTCCTCACTCTCTTTAAAAAAAAATAAGAAGATAATAATAATAAAAGACGATATCAAACCTTCGCTGTCTCACGTCGGAACCCGAGTTGTCGGAAGAAAACAACTCTAGATTCGAAAGAACGGAAGAAATTTATGTACATGCAAAAAAAAAAAAAAAAGTAGTGTGCGGCCAAGTGCAAACAACTCACCCAATCTTTTTTCGGAATACGATCGAACATCTTCGGTCTCTGGATGATGCAAAGGTGTGGGAGGCTAACGGATCAAATCAGACTGCGTGTTAATAGTCATGAGCCGATGACATAACGGCGACCAAGGAAACTGCAAGCCACCTGCATCAATTCTTCTTTCAATTCCTTTTCGGCCTGTCTAACCATTTTTAGCTCCAATTGATTCTCCTTGTTCTTATCCTCTTGTGATTGATGGGCATGCTTTATGAAGCGCGCTTGTGAGAAAGTTCGAGTCACAGGAGATATCTGCAAAGGGCCGTCAATCATCGCTCTCCAAAAAAATTCCATTGAAATTTCAATCCTTTTGCTTACCAATTTAAACTCATCAACAATGTCAGACAAGCGTTGGATCTTGCGCTCATACTCGCTAATGGCCGTCTTATCTACCTGTCTTGTTAAAATCGACAAACGTTTGATCAATCAATAAAAAAACCAATGTGCAACGTAACAAGCTAATCATGCACACCTCTTCGGCTTCCTTCTCGATTTGCTCTAGTAGTTTACGGAGGTATTTGATATTCTGTTTAAAATAGTGGAATTCGGTTGTTACCAATGCGACTTATGCCAAAGGTTAAAATATATTTTTTAATAAAATTAACTTGCCGTCACATATTTCATTTTCTCGGGACCACGGATCAAGCCATTTTCCTTCGATGCACGCTCTTCGCATACGGCCAATAGCCTCTGAAGATTAACCTCTGTTTTTGTTGGAATTTGAGTTGCCGTTAATGTCATGACTTATATAAAGATTTTCTTTGAGAAGGGTGGGGGGGGGGATTTTTTTTAAGCAGGGTAAGTTACACGAGATTAGCAAGGGCATGTGTGTGGTGTATTGTGATAAAAAAAAAAAAAACCCCCGCCCAATCAAGTCGAGTTAAAAGAGGTACAAATCAAACGGCTGGTCAGGATTTAATCTCAATTCGCATGTAAAGAAAACTGCGTTCCGAAAGACCGTCTTCGAACCTTGTTTCAACCCATATGTGAACGTCGCGCGGTTGTATCCTCTTTCAGTAACATCGGAGGTCAATCTTCTTAATTTCCTAGCCTTGGGAACTTGCCATCTAAGCGTTAAATTTAACCGCAATACAACTGACAGAGATTTAAGAACAGAAGTTGAGAATTTGTTACCTTTTAACGACCTCCTGCACAATAGTTCCAAGTGTTCACTGTTGAGCAACATACCTTGGCTGTGATGCATCACCATGAATCACACTCCGCGACAGGTGATTGAAGTTCCCGAGAATTTCGAAATGGTTGACATTAATCATTTGACGCACATGATCGGTTAGTCACTAATTCTTTCCTTCCTTTGCGATATTTTAATTTATATGCGTAGTTAACACGTTGGTCTCCTCTCAAACAATCAATTCAGCCGACATGTTGGGTCATTTAATTGCACATAATGATCGAATACCTCTGACACACATATCCCGCTTTCACTCCAGAGCGACTCCCTCAATCTCGGTTTCGGAATACCTTTGTCGTATAGTAAGGTTCACCTCCATAGAGAGACCCTGTCTCCTGTTACTCTTGATATACATAGACCGAGTGTGTGAACGAAACAGAACATTCACAATCACCTCTTTGACCGTGCATCGATTCATCATCACCGCGGTTACCGTATCATCTAAAGCCCTGTGCGATTTTTACTATGCAAATTCTCATTACGCGAGGGTAGGCGGAATATCCAACCAAGAACTCAACACCCTAGAGTTGGAATTTCTACCGCTTATTGATTGGCAGTTGATCTGCACAAATGAAACATTGCAGCAATATTATGTCAACCTGGTTAACCAGAACCCAAACTATAGGTTTGCTTCTTCAGAGGCTGAAGGTTGACAAGAGGTATCCTCGGTACAGAGGGAAGGTCGAGTGCTTTGATTACACGGGATAGTAATCCGGGATGGTGTGTCGTTCATATAGATCATGTAAACAACCCTCAGCCCCGGGCTTTTGTCTATTGAGATGCCTGTGAAGTTGGCAAGATGTGCATGTTTCTTATTAGGCTTAAATGGCCACTGAATTCTTGTTTTTATTTTTTTAATTATATTCGAAACCATTAATTAAATGATGCGAAGGATCGAATGGATTCGTGAAGATGTCAGGTGGTCCGTTTCTTGTTTTTTGTTTTGTTTTGTATGTTCTTTTTTTTTTTGATTTTGAATTCGAGGTGAAGAAAGGTTCAATTTATTATTATTATTATTTTTTTTTTTTTTCTTTGATGGATTTTAGGCCTCTTTTACATTAATCGTTCGAGTAGCATATAAAGACGACATTTCTCCATGTCACCAGTTTCGATGCATATTTAATTTGTTTATCTGCCTGTATATATTAATCACATTCTACGCTTTGTAATCTTTGCTCACGCATTTGTACATTTATAGAAATTAATCTTCGAATTATAGAAAGAATATATAGGTCATGTATATAACCATATTTCGAGTGTGAAGTGGCGGCAACCCGACATAACCAATTGGCGATTATTATTATCATTATTTTTTTTCCTTCATGCTTCATTGGTGCAATGTTTTTCTGCGCGTCAAGTCTTATGTAATCGTTTTATGAGGTGCTACCTTAATTTGGAGCAAGATCGTTAATATCACCTCCCGATTTGATTGTGTAACGATTTTTTTTTTGTGTGGTGGCATTCATTCAGATTGTATTCGGTCAATTAATGTTTATAAAGAAAACGATTGCATGCTTATATGGAAATTGGAATGCTATACGAATTTACGAGTGTGATCTTATAACAATGATTGCAGTTTTGCCGAACACTGGCAAATCTGGCATATAAATTTACTGCGCAAAAAAGAATGAATTAATAATTTTTTATAAAATTTTCAACCAAAAAAAAAGCCTTTTCTTGGATTATATAACTTTTTTTTTTGAAAATTTCTCCTGATGCATGTTCCCACGAGAGCGAGTGTGACGCCGAGGGAGATTCGTCAAAAAAATTTTTATGGTTCGTCATATACTTTACATTCTAATGGTTCACGTGACTCTTAAAATACGCCACAAAATAATGACAAAAATTTGTTTTATTGGCAAAAAATTTGGTATAAAAGAAAAAGAGAGCCTGTCATGGCATTATAATATAAATAATATTCACTATGCAAAAAAGAAAAAAAATACTGATTTACTTTAGGAAAGGAAAAAAAAAAAAAAAAAAAAAAAAGGAAAGAAAAAAATTTCAAAGTTCCCCGAAAGGCGAGGAGATCCAATCTAACGGACTACGAGATCACGCATCTCGGAGACCTCGACCTTCTTTTATAATTTTCAATGTATTTTAGTTGCTTATTGTTGATTGCGCCTCGCCGCCTTTCGCGTATATAAAGGATCGCATCCAGCGCGCTCATGCCGGACTCGATCAATGCAATGGCAACCAAAACCGGTGCCCTAGAAGATAATAATAATAATCATCGAATCTGGTCATCCAATTTTATCTAAATGACAGACAACACACCACACCCTTAACATACCGGCCGAGTCCAGCCACGCAGTGACACGCGATGGTTGGTCTTACTCCTTCATCGACGCATTCTCCAAATCGCTTTTGAACAAGGTCAAGCCAGTCGTTAACAATTTGGGTTGGTGGAGCCTCGCCATCACCAAAAACCCAATCCTGATGTTTCAAATAAAAATTGTATAAGTTGCGCTAAAAGAAAAAAAAATTAAAGAAGAAAAAAAAAACTTACGTGAACTTTCATTCCACGCTCCTCAAGAGGCTTGATGTGATAGGTCGGATCACACACACGAACAACATCAGTCACATTGTATCGTTCGAATTCCTACAGAAAATTTCATGCAGACCGTTGATATAATGATTCGTTTTGATTTTTTTTTTTTTTTTTTTTAAAAAGATGGACAAATAATATACCTGAATATAAAGAGCCAAATTATTGTTCGATGGGGCATCCGCAATCAAAAAGCGAAGATTTTTATGCTCAATAAGCGTTGGAGGGTTGATAGGTGAACGGCCATTCACCGTGCCGGAACCTCGTATTGCTGGCATGATTATTGGTTTGTTTTTTTTTTTTCTTTTGAAAAGGCGATGAATTTTAACTTAGTTGGAAAGTCGTTTAAATAGTGTTCTCGTTGTTTCTGGATAATAAGTGGTTGAAAAGAGAGGATTGTAGACAAGCGAATAACTGAGTTTACGAAGAAATCAAAACACAAAATACGCTGTCGCAGGTTCGTAAAAAAATTATTCGGCACTTACGGTAGTTGAATTTTCTGTTCCGACCCGATTTTAGTCGAGGGCGACGTAGAAGTCGCTACACAAATGGCAAGGAAATTTATCTCAAAGAAGTCTTCAAAGAAGAAAGGGATGACTAAATTCCAGAGAGCGGTAACTTACCTCTAATTTTTTTTTTTTTTTACAAAACGAAGTATTTGTGATGTAAAACGGTAGTATGTTCACAGACGAAAAGTTGGCACCTAGGCGGGCGGCGAAAGGTATGACGCAGCGACTAAGCAAACGGCAGGCTCGAAGTTTACATAAGTTAACCAGGGTCAAACATAGGAGAGTGCGCGGGTGCAGAGGAAGCTGCGGGAATCAACTTGATGATACAGACTTGACAAAGACGACGAGGGTTGATCAGTATAGTTAAAGGAATACCCTAAAGCTACGTGAAAATTTTTCGGTTGACCTTTGGACTGATGATGGAGTTTGAGAAAAATGATAATTTGAAAAAAAAAAAAAAAAATTTTTTTTTTTTTTTTGAAGTTTTTGAGTTGAAATAGACAAAGAAAAATTCGGGTGCAAATTAATAAAAAAAATTTCTGCTTAATGGCTCAGCATTCATCATCACGAGTAAATCAAAGTTTCTTATGATTGGTGGCAAAAAAACGGATTTAATAACCATTGCATATACATATAGTATATAAAATAGTCTTTAAAAGGGAGGAGATGCAGAGATATCACACTTGCAGCCAATTCTCAGCCGCAAATATGGATCATCTAGGAAGTTACATAAATTACTTTTCGTAATATAAGCACCATGTGACGCAAACAGATACATCACGTGTAATCAATAATTAAGGCCAAAAAGGGTTAGTCATCTCGGTAATAAACGACTAAGGCGTATTGGTAGGTTTCCTACCTACTCAACTTCTGCTAATCAATTCGTGCTGTGGTGTTGTTGTGGTCGCAAATGAAAGTACGAGATATACGTAAAAGGCGTGCACCACTATGAATGCCCCTGAAATAAGCATTTTTTTTTTTTTAAATAATACAGCATTATTCATTATTATTACCATTATTATTGTTTCATTATTCGTCGCTGGTTGCTTATTCAAGGAGAACTTGGACCGTAATACATTATTATTTATCGTCACTTATCAAACCATCCTTTTTTAAATAGAAAACAACGGTTGTATTACGAATTGTCTTAAACTATCAAGATATTGAACAGATAATCAATATAACATAGAAAGAAATTAAGAACGCTTTGCCCTAAGATTTTGCTGCAAGATAGGCAATTGGAAGATGAACGTGATAGAATACAAGCCAATGGTATTGAGGCACAATCATAAACAATCGGCTCTTGTAATATTAATGAGGAATAACAATGATATCATTTCAAGATGATTCTTGAAAAAAAAAAAAAAAAAAATTATAATACGCACTGTGCACACTAAGCATCCGACGAGTTTTTTTTTAATTCTGATAAAGTTTGCCGGCCGTGAACCCCGTAAATTTGCCAGATCATTAGCGATCACTAAAAAGAAGGTCAAATGGAAAAAAAAAAAAAAAAACTTTGCTATTTAAGAAATCGATTTATGGTTATTTTCTTTTTTATTACAACGCGAAATTCTAGTTATATCACTAATGCTATATAGTATTAAAAGAAAAAAAAACCTTCTTTTGCAAACTACCTATTCACTCAATTTTTTTTTTTTTAATAAATTTCGTGTTTTTATGCACAGGAATTCAGATTTTATTAGGGTTTTGGAAAATATAACTCCTTACGAATTTTTTTTTTTGTAAAAATTTTACAGCGTATAGTTTATATAAATGCAATGCAGTGGTCATAAAATATAAGACAAAGTGTACATTTTTTCAATGTTTTTTGTCGTTATTTCTTTGAAGCCTTGACAGCTGCTTTGGTGGTCTTGCCCGACTTGTCAACTTTTTCGACGGCCTATTGAATAAAAAAAAATGATAATAATAAATAAATAAAAATTTTGTTTTTAAATAAAAAGTGTCGCAACAGAACAATACAAGTGCTAGAAGTGATTGCTAACCTTGATAACTCCCACAGCGACCGTCTGACGCATATCTCTCACGGCGAAACGACCTAACGGAGGATACTCAGAGAAAGCCTCGACACACATCGGTTTAGATGGAATCATTTTAACAATAGCTGCATCTCCAGATTTAACGAATTTGGGGTTATCCTCAAGCTTTTTACCAGAACGACGATCAATCTTTTCTTGCAATTCTGAAAATTTACAAGCAATATGGGCGGTGTGGCAATCCAAAACTGGCGCATACCCAGCGGAAATTTGTCCAGGGTGGTTGAGAACAATGACCTGAGCGTTGAAGGACGCCGATTCTTTGGCAGGGTCATTCTTGGAATCGGAGCAGACAAACCCTCGACGAATTTCCTTAACTGACACGTTCTTGACATTAAATCCGACATTGTCACCCGGTAAACCTTCGACTAACTGTTCGTGATGCATTTCCACCGATTTGACTTCAGTGGTAAGACCGACTGGAGCAAAGGTGACGACCATGCCAGCTTTGATAACACCGGTTTCAACACGACCCACGGGGACGGTACCGATACCACCAATCTTGTAAACATCTTGAAGAGGGAGACGAAGGGGCTTGTCGGTAGGTCTAGTTGGTGGCTCAATAGAGTCGATGGCTTCCAAAAGTGTCTTGCCCTTAGCACTTCCCCCTTTAATTTCCTTTTGCCATCCCTTGAACCATGGCATATTCGACGATTCTTCTAACATGTTATCGCCGTGCCAGCCGGATATTGGGACGAACGCGACGGTCTTGGGATTGTAGCCAACTTTTTTGATAAATCCGGAGACTTCTTTGACGATTTCGTTAAATCGCTCTTCAGACCACTTGGTCGTATCCATCTTGTTAACAGCAACAATAAGTTGCTTAACACCAAGGGTATAGGCTAAAAGTGCATGTTCACGAGTCTGTCCATCCTTGGAAATACCAGCCTCGAATTCACCAGTACCGGCAGCAATAATCAAGATAGCACAATCGGCCTAAAAAAAAAAAAAAAAAAAAAAAAAAAAAAAAAAAAAAAATAAATCAATGTCGGTCACGTGATACTTGTATGAAACGTGGCAATTTCGCCTCAAGTTTAGAAGTTGTAGACACAGCAAATTTATTTACCTGGGAAGTACCAGTAATCATGTTTTTAATAAAGTCACGATGTCCGGGGGCATCAATAACAGTGACATAATATTTTGGAGTTTCGAACTTCCAGAGGGCAATATCAATTGTAATACCACGTTCACGTTCAGCTTTCAGTTTGTCCAAAACCCAAGCATATTTGAAGGAACCTTTACCCAGTTCAGCTGCTTCTTTTCTGTTTGTTAAAATTCATGAAAAGTTGTTGAATTCTACGTTAAAATCAACAAGTACAACATCAACAAATGATCCTTACTCAAATTTCTCTATCGTACGTTTATCAATACCCTAGGACGAACAAGATGAGAGCCTACGTGAGTATTCACCTACCATAAGTCATTACTTACAAAGGGAGTTTCATATAGGCAACATACCCCACACTTGTAAATAAGATGTCCAGTTGTGGTGGACTTTCCAGAATCGACGTGACCAATAACCACGACGTTAATGTGAGTCTTATCTTTACCCATGGTCGCTAAAGATGGAAAAAGAAAATACAGTTATTTTTGCTGTCCTGCGTATAGTATGTAATTACAAATTTGATGATAGGTAATATTCATCTTTTTTGCAAACGTTGCTGCGGCAAATGCACAAGTAAAAAAAATTTTTTTTTTTTTTTTTTTTTTTTTTTTTATCGGATGTTCCTTTGAATAAGCACAAAAACCATCACAGCAAATTTTTTTTTTCAGATTCGATGTTCATCGGATGGATGGATAATTTTTGGAATGAACATCTGAAAAAAAAAAAAAAAGAGAAGAAAAATACTTACATTTTAAAAACTATAAGCATAAAAATCTAAAAATCAAAAAATACGTAAAGGAGTCGTGAAAGGTGAAGAGGGGAAGCATAAAAATCCTGACCGACCTTAATAAATACTATCCTGATGAAGCTCCCAACTGGGGTTAATGGATCAGAGTATCAGATGGCAGTCAAAAAAAAAAATTTTTTTTTTACTTGATAAATTGATTGATTCTATCAATTCATCAATGGTGTATTAGTATGATCCGTCCCCCCTTTTTTTTAAATCCCTTTTTTTCGCGAATTGTGATAGGCAAAGAAAATTTTTTATGTTTGATTCAATTGTTAAAAGTTTCTTACACTAAAGTGGCTGGATCGCAATGTAACCGCGCCCAATCCTACACCTCGTTTGAAATTTTGACAAAACATTAGTCATAGATTGCAATTGGATCTTACTTCGGTTACCGTTTTAAAATTCGGCGAAGCAATATAAAAAAAAAAACGGGGTTCCTTGACTTGGAAATGCAGGAAGCTGGAACACAAAGTTTTTTGCCCAACCATCGGCGCAGATATCCAAATAACCAAGATTAGACACTCTGTGAGATCGGCAATCGACAGGTTTTTTTGTGTTTATCACCCTCGTGCAAGAAATGTTATTAAGAAAAAATTGGGTTTATCGAGTAAAATCAGAAAGGTAACATTTTTTTTTTCAAATTTTACTAATTCGCGAGCATGTTAAAAAAATAATTAATTATTTTTTTTAATTAATTTATTCATTTATTTATTTATATTTACTATAATATGGTATTATATTAATTATAATATGATATTTATTTTATTTTTTTTTTATTTATTTTTTTTTTAATTCACAAATAGGTTAACATGACTTGTTTTTATTATATAGATACATGATATCTATAAATTATTTAATTTTCATATATTGATTTACCTGTTATTAAAAATTATTTCTTTAACTATAACTTGGGAAATGATATTTTGCTCATTTGCTAATTTGAAATATTCTTTAACCAACAAAATTATTGTTTATAATTTATTATTATAAATCATTTTAAATTCTGTTTGCAATTAAAAATCAAACCATTTTATTTCATACCAAATCTAATCCTTAATAATTTCTATATAATCATTTTTCTTATTTTTTCTATTTTTTTTTTATCTTGATTTTCAATTGAAATAAGATGAGTTTTTCTTGATTTTATATAATCTATTCAATGAGCCTGTATCCAGATCTTTTAGATCTCTTTTCCTTTCTAATAATATCTAGTTCTTTTTTCTATTCTATTACTTTGGTATATTTGATTATTCTAGATTTTTTTCTTAAAATTTTTTTACATTTTTCAATAAAACTTATTTATTATAATCTACAGTTGCTTCCAAAAGTTTGAGTCTACTTACTATATTTTTATTATAAATTTCAACTTTGACAATTTTTAAATCCTTAATTATACAACCAAAAATTATAAAATTC
>CAJVPT010001146.1:0-23145 GCA_910592055.1 Acaulospora colombiana
TTTTCCAAGAAAATTGCCAAAAAAGGAAATTTTTTAGGAAATTTAGGATCAGCGGAAAGAGTTTTTTTTTTTTTATTATTTTTCCTTAATTAAAGTAATTATTAATTAATTAATTAATTAATAATAATTAATAATTAATAATAATATATAATTAATAAACTCTTTCTTCAATAACAATAAGTGAATCCATACATTGGAAGAAGGATAAGTTTCTCAAACATTCTTCTTGAAGTCACTTTTAGGAATAACTAAGTTCTTCAAACATCATGAAGCTTAGAGAATATTCCAATCAGGCAAACCCTTTTGAGAGGAAACTGTAAAATGGTGCAAGAACTTTTTGGAGGGCTTTTATTTGTATTTCTCCTTCCTTTTTTCCCAGTGCCAACTTTAGCAATTCATCGTTTTTCAGAATAATCTATAGTGACAAACTATTGTGATAATCCTGATTGACTTAGAAGCATTATTGCCAAGCTACTAGGAGAATGAAATATTGACCTCTAAATTTGATTTAGAGTATTTAGTTTAGACTTAGTTTTGTTTAACCCGAACTAGCTTAATGGACTTCTCATATTTTTTAAGTAGTATAGTTCTTTAACTAATAATGTACAATAATAAGTTAGTTGCTTTATTAAAGTCTGTAAAATATTTAGATATTTCTCAATATCTCAATAAAGACACATCATTACAGTATGATTACAGGTTAAAAAAAAAAAAAAAATAATAATAATTAACAAACTCATTCCACTGATCCTTTCATCATATACAAAAAAGATGTTTGCAAGAAGTTTTATACTTCTTTACTAATAAAATCTTTATACTTTCATTAAAACAACTTGAAACTTATCTTCATATATTTCTTCTATCCTCCCTTACTTGTTTATAAACTCCTTTATATAAAAACTTGAGCCTCTAGTAGCCTGAAAAGACTCAAGTATGCACTTCCTCTACTAAGGACAAGAAGGTTCTAAAAAGTAAAAGAACTAACAAGTAAAGTGTTATCTTACAGAGCTAAAGTGACAAGAAATAGAGGTTCTATTGGTAGGAGAAGGTTTATTTTCTATCTTCTCATATACTGTCTTATATTCTCTTAAAGTGTCTATTGTTTTCACGATTTTCTTGAGGGATTTTGCCTACCTCAATTTGATCTTAATTTCTGGTAGCATAATATCACTTGGCATCTAATTGGTTGACATGAAACACATTAGTAACTGAATGTAAACAAGCTCCTATTGGTCACCTCACATGTTCCGATGACATTATTGGTGATAGAAAGAGATGATTGATGCCTTGTATCTATTCCACTTTTCCAATTGGGTTAACCTACAGATCAAGTACTATGAGGCCAATAAGATATGAGCAACAAGTCCCCAGGTGATGAAAAAGTTACTATTTATTTAAACTGAGATCTTTCTCTCCTATTATTCTGGTCAGGCAAAGTTTAAGACCAAGATCTCCTTTTTATCTTGGTCAGGTAATATGATCGAATGGTCTCTAATCTATACGAAGCTTTAACCCTTTGATTACGGTTGAGAATACATTTCCCCAGAAGTTGTTAAAGGATATCACAATCGACAAAGATTCCTACTACTCTTCTAGTAACCTCCCACCATTGTAAAACAAAAAGATCTTTAGAAAATGATTATTTTGGGCAATAGAAGATATACACCAGTAAGATTCCTTTAACTAGGCATGGCTACTGGAAGGTATCATACTAAAACAACATGACCCAGTTTTTACTAGGTCACATAAGAACCTGGGGTCCATTGTAAGTCACTTTTCTATTGCTAATGGATAAAAAATCACTACCCAAAGAAGGTTAAAACAAAGTGTGTTCTGGAAGTAAAGGCTTCTATTAGGCAATAAATCTCCTTAGATTATATATGAGAAGAAAATCAAGATTATGAATAGATAAGTTTCTTAGACAGTCAGAAAAAGAAAGGATATCCCAATTAGGTATTTCTTATTGAGAAGAGATCTTGAGAAGCAGGTTTTTGAAGGAAGCTGGAAATATTTTTTTCAATTTTTACTTTTTCATTTTCTTATTGTCTACTTAAATATTTTTAAATATTTCCTATCCTTTTTCCAACCCATCCTTTTATAGTTTTCTATATTTTAGCAGCTTGGTCAGATATACAGCAGTGACAACCTGCTAGTAATGATGCAGTAGACTAGAAGAGTCTTTATTCAAAGACACTGTGGAATAAATATTATTCTCAAGGCCAAACTTAGAAGTTATTAAGCTTATGACAAATTAGTTAGATTAGAATAATAGTTTTGTTATAGTATGTATCATGCTACTCAAATAAAAATGTACTTATATTTTCAATTGATTAATAAACTCATAATCTAGCCTGATTATGGGTATATAAAAAAAAAATAAAATAAAAATAATTAATAATTAATAATTAATAATTAATATTTGATATATTAAATAACTAAAAAAATATATTAAAAAAGAAATATAAAAAATAAGATCAAAAATTATATATATAATAAAAATTATTAGTTGCAGTAGTGACCTATGGGCGATGATATTAGAAGTTGGAAGGGTTTCTACCTGAACTACTAACGGAATGATAAATCATTTCTGAAGTTGCACTTAGAGTTCTAGATAAATGTAAGACTTTGACAAGTGAGTTAGTTAAAGATTTAGCTTTAGCGACACATATATAATGTATAGCTTACAATTATTTAATAAAGCACACATAACTAACCTGACAGAAGGTTATAATAATAAAAAATATATATATAATAAAAATTATTAGATTTTTAATTAATATTTTTGACCTGCAGGTCAATAGTGCAATAAGTACACTCCCAGATTATCATCTGCGAGTTACTGGTTCAATCCCACCTAAGAACAGTTTCCGCAATATAGGTTATATTATACAAGATGCATATTTATCATCACATGCACCCTTGTACTCACAAATAGCCTATAGATTTCCATCGTTTAACCATGATATAAAAATTCAGGTCATCCATGCCTTAGCCAGTTTTAGCACTAAGAAAATCTTTAATAAACCTGCTGTTTGGAATATATAAGGATCCAAGACAAGTCAGGAAAAATACCGATTAGCTCAAGTCTCTTAACAGATATGGGAAGGATATCTATCTCTTATAAAAACTACATCCTATGGGAGATAAGAGAGACTTCAGTCATTTATACCTATAAAAAATATAATGAGAATAACAATAATTAATGGGAGATCTCTATTATTGTGAAACCAATGGCTACTAAAGAGGACAGCTATTGCGGAGGTTGGTGATTAGCATTAGCATCACATTGGAAACTTGCAGGAGCAGACTCTGGGAGAAGAAATTCGGAAACAATTACCAAAATAATCAATTCAATGGAAGAAACAATCCATTACGAAGTAATTAAGAGAAACCCCTATAAGGCCAACTTGCAAGAGTGGTTAAAAATAAGGTAATAGAAGACTATATGTCATCCAATTATATGATACCATTGAATCACCTGGATATTAAGAACATAACTGAAGACTTGTACCATCTAAGTTTCAACTAGCTTATGAAGGATCCAAACATGATAGGAATTGTCTACTGTACCCATAATTATCAAGTAGCAAACAAGATTCTACTAAGGAACATATAACATAAGTTCCTCAACTCTTTCACGTAGATCCCTGACCACCACTTCTAAAGAAGCGTTTCTCCAAAACTTTATGTTTTGAGAGTAATAAAACTTCAAAACTCTTCTTAAAAACACCTGTTTTACTTGGCAGTAGTCATATTATACCCTTCTTGTTTACCTTTCCTCTTCACAAACCCCCTACCTAAGAAGTTAATAGCAATAAAGCTTTTCTAGGAAGAAGAAATCAGATGAAAAAGTACCCTCCCTTTCTTCCCTATGGAGGTCCCAGAGTCTAGAAAGAAGTTTGGACCAACAACTCCATGCCAGCCATTAGGCAGACATCATTACCACAGGCAAAAATGGCTTCTCTCTCAGCGTGTAGCAGTTTTCTTGATCTTTCTGAGGAATTTTACCTATTCCAGCTTGACCCTGAATTTTTTGTTACACCAGATTTTGGACGGTTTGATTGGCTGAAGTCTGGGATTGGTTGCTCTATGGTTAACAGAAATGTAAACAAGGATACACGTGATATGGGACGTGAATGTATTTCCTAAGCTCCATAAGAACCTTAGGTCCATCATAAGTCACCAGCTAATTGTGCAGATGGATAAATATCACATGGACTGTGATCTCCTCTCTCTCATTAACTCCAAGAGTGTCAAGGCTATGGATTGAGTACCTTCAGAGGCAAAGTTGAGTGGATGAGTAGTTGTTAGGCATCCCTTCATTCCTTCCCCCTTTTTATTTTCTTATAAATATTTTCAACCCTTTCCCTTCGTTTTAATTTTTTCTTTTAATACTGACTAGTTGCAAGACTAGTACAAGAGACCTCCAATATTGAATGGTGTTGGGACTCTTGTGCGATTCCTGGCAAGTTAGGCCCCGATAGTGGGTAGCAACAGGCCGATCAGTGGGTGCATTAGTGTACTCTAGATAATGTCAATTCCTAAATATGGGGATGAGTAGGTGCTAATGTATTTCACTAGTCCTTCACTTTGTTTTTAAAAAAGAAATATTTACACTAGGCGGTCATGTATTTTTCTTATTCTGGTTAGGTTAGACATAGATCGAGTCATAAAAATAGATAGCTCCCTGTTCTATTTCTCTCTAGTGATCTGTAAATCCTTAGACAGTACGGGAAAGTATTTATCCTGATTGTGCTAAATGTGATCTTTTCTTAATAAAGCATGGGAAAAGGCATGGAATAAGCCAGTTTAAAAAAAAAAAAAATACAACATAAGTCCCTTGAAGATTATTAATAAAAAGTCTATAGTAGCCTTTCAAAACATTATAGTCCCAGGCAAAGCAGGGCAACTGACGAAAATGGTACCATTATATGATAAAATTGATGAACTTGATTAGGATAGGTAGTTAAATAAGGTTATACGAATTGCTCATGTAATTTAAAAAATATACTACTGATTCCTTAATAAAAGATTCATCCTGTCAGTTGAACTAGTTTTTAATTAATATTTTTAATGTTTTCAAAAATAATTATTTATATTAAAATAAAAATTCTTTTTATTGATAAATTTATTTTATATATTAAAAAAAACTCTTTCTGCTGATCCTCTGACCACATACAAAAAGATGTTTGCAAGAAGTTTTTATACTTCTTTGCTAATAAAGTCTTAACACTTTCATTAAAACAATTTGAAGTATGACTTCAAGAGTCATCTCTACCTTTTTTCTTTTGTTTACAAACCTCTTCACTCAAAAACTTGACTTCTAGTGATCAATAAAAATCAAGTAACACCTCTGATACCAATGGCAAGAAAGTTTTTAAAGGAAGAAGAACTAACTGTGAAGTATCTGAAGGCCTTTTTAACCTTTGAAGTGAGAGGTATATAGAGGTTTTTGATGACAAAAGGACTTATTTTTCCTCTTTCAGTCACTGTTGGGCCTCTTAGAACTATCATTTTCATGGTTTTCTGGAAAATTTTGCCTATCTCAGTTTGACCCTGAATTTTTGGTAGCACAAATCCTCACCAAAGGTGATTGGCTGACGCGAAACACGTTAGTTTTGAAATGTAAACAAGCTCCTATTAGTCACAATCACATGTTCCGATAATGTCATTGATGATCAAAAAGAAGGTTCTAGAAACTGTTACCCCCAAAAAGCTCAAATCCCTCAATGAAAACTTCTATGACACCAAAAGACCAAGTGATAGGTAATGTGGATTGCAAACTCCTGTCTCTTATCTAAGTTCCTCAAGTGGTAACAAAGCTTTAATGGAAAAAAGCTGAGATCTAAATGCTTTCCTTGAGATATCCCAATCTGATGCTTACTTAAATAAAAGACTAGTTGGATTGATTTGTCCAATGCTGCAGGTGGTGAAAAAGAAGATTTCTTCCGAGATTCAAGGGAAGCAAGAAGACTATCCCAATTAGGCAGATCTCTTTTAAGAAGAGGTTGTTTTTGTTTTTGGATTTTTTTGGTGGGCCTTGAATTGTCTCCTTTCCTAAATCGTTCTTTTTCTTTCCTCTTTTTAACTTAGCAATTTATTGGTTTTCGGGTAATCAACAGTGATAAACTATTGGCAATGATCCTGGTAGATAGAGGTTATTATCAATTTATTAGGAGAATGAAATATTGTTCTCAAAATCTGACTTAGAGTACTTTTGTATAAAGACGAGTTAGTCACTTTGTGAAAGTCTATAAAATATTGTAAATTTATTTTCAATTTTCAATAAAGACATGCCATTGTGGTATGATTGCGGATTAAAAAAAAAAAAAATTTTTTTATTTTATATACTTTTTCTACTAATCCCTATTTTTTCATAAAATTTCTTTTTTTTGCTAATTTTTTTGAAAAAAGACAAGCCAGCCTAAAAAACAAGAAAAAATTAATATTAAAGACTACCCACCTACAAGAAACACTATAGAAACACTATAAAAATAACTAGTTACAATATAGAAACAGATAAGTACTTTAAAACTTCTAATCTTTTTAAAAAAAAAAATTTTTTTTTTAAGAAGAACAAACAAAGATAAAAACTGAATTATAGTAAGCTCTTAAAAATCCAACATCAATCTCATAAATCTCTTGGCCAGGTCAGTATTGATTAACATCTTTTTAAATATCAAGAAAAATCTTACAAGTAATGATTTGGACTAATAAATTAATCTAAACTCAAATATCCATAAAATTCAAAAAGATGTTCAAGTTTTATTGACTATATAGTAAAGAAATATATTCATCACAACAAATAAAATTTCAATAAACATAATGTCATACAAATATATATATATATATTTTCTCAAGAAAAACAAAATTAAAAAGATATATTCATATAAACAATGTTTGCAAATCATCTACATATTTACAGTAAACGAATCAACAATACTTCATTTAAAAGCTCACGAAACAAAAGCTTTCTCACTAAACTGATCAACAATGGACTATCAACACTTACGAAGCTAGTCATAAGAAGACCAGACCTTTACAAGCAAGTGAACTGCATTATGTGTAATTCGGAAGAGGAAACAATAGAACACTTGCTAGAATGCCCAACTTACAAGACTCAATGGAAAGAGATATGGCAAAAAGAAACAGAAGGAGTCTTGAAAGAGTTCAGGAGGCTCTTAAAAGAAAGGAAAATAGAATCAGAAGAGAAAGAGTTAAGCTTAAGAATAGATGACAGGATAGAAATAGGAGAGATCGACAAACAGATAGCAAAACTGGTAGAAAGAATCTCGAAAATCAGTCAGGACATACTTAGCTTCTGTATGGGATTAATAGAGAAAGAACTAGTTAGCAAAATTATGGATTTGACATGTCATGGCAAGAAAATTGGAAAAGAAGCAAGAAGATGAATAACGAAGATGCAAGACAAAGTTCGAAACCACTTCTGAAAGAAAATATGAAATGCAAGATGTGAAAAGATAATTGAATGGAAGCAAAAATTAGGAATCTGCAAATACAACAAGATAGAAAGACCATTATATCCATGAAACCAGAAAAGAAAGAGCAACATTATAGAAAGTCGATCCAGTGAAAAACTGGTATACGAAGAAAAAAGAGTCGAAGACAAGAAGTTAGAAGAAGTCCTGGTAAATGGAGTGAAGTATGGCATGAAGTGGTTGGGTTTTGATCTCTGTCAGAGCTCAAAAGAGTGATCTGCAGTAGTGACTTGTGGGCAATGATGTTAGAAGTTGGAAGGGTCTTCACCTGAACCTCTAACGGAGTGATAAATCACTCCCGAAGTTACACTTAGAGAGGTAATATAACCAAAACGAGTAAGTTAGTTAGAGATTTAGCTTTAGTGCTTTATTTAATATGTACAGCTTACAAATGTTTAATAAAGCATACTTAACTAACCTGATAGAGGATTAAAAAAAAAATAAAATAAAATAAGTAAGAGAAAATAGAAGAAATAAGTAAAAACAAGCTTCAAGTTGTTTTAATAAAAGTTTAAAGACTTTATTAGCAAGAAAATATAAAACTTCTTATAAACATCTTTTTTGTATATGGTCAGAGGATCAATAAAAAGAGTTTTTTTATTTTATTAAAATATAAATAATTTTTTATTATTATAATTATATATATATTTAATTTTTTTAAGTACCTATAGTTAAGCTAGATCATAGTTTATTAATTAATTAAAAACATAGGTTTATTTTTATTTAAGCAATATAATATATACTATAGTTAAATATCAGGTCGCAATCACAAGGTCCATGGTTCAATACCACATGAGGGCCATATGAAAGATTTAAGAAATGGAAAAACCATCTATGACGCAAAACACAACCAGGATTAAGAAAACACCAATCATCTCCATTCCAGTTTCGTACAAACAGGGTTTTCCCACTTCCAGTTCTAAGTGGTGTTTTCTTCTTATAAAAGATACAATCTACATGGCTGAACACAAACAAATCCGGGAAAGGTACCAAAACTGGCAACAGCGTCATGTCCATCAGAACCATTTGAAAGGTGTACTTCTCCTTTCATAGAACTAGCAAGTCAAGCCTGGCAAGTTAGTTGGGAGGAATTCGGAAGGATTGAAGATCCAAAATAGGGGTGTCTAGGTTTCCTAGATAGGTAGTAGTAGAAATTTAATCCAATCAGATATTTCCAGGCAACAAGCCATCCAGTGAATCCTTTAAAAGTAGGGTTCTAGGAATGTTTGTCAACATAAATGGTATAAATATGTATTCCCTGCAATTAAATTGTAAATTATTATATCAAGTTAATAAATGAGGCTGAGCTTCCGTTCCAAACATTAAACTATAGTTAAATATTAATATCAAATTTAATTAACTTATTATAAGCAATAATAATTTTTAAATTTGACTTTGAAAACAATATTTCACTTTATAATAGACTTTGGATAAGGATTCTACTAGTTGACTATTTTATTACCAGCAGGTTGTCACTGCTAAATATTTTATCAAGCCACTAGAATATAGGAAACTATAAAAGAATAGGTTGAAAAAAAAAAAGTATATATCTAAAAATATTCAAATAAATTATAAGAAAATAAAAAAAAAAATGGAAATAATATTCATCAACTTTTTCTTACTAGTTAAAAAATATTTATTCTATATAATGTCACTTATGTAATATTCATCAAAAAAATAAATAATTCAACATATTAATAACATAAATAAATTATTAATCAATTTCTACCTTATAATTTAGCATATAATTTGACATAAATAAATTATCAATCAATTTTTACTATATACAGTAATTCAGTATTATTTATCATATTTGCATTATTTTTCAATCAACTCTTTTCCATAGATCCCTAACCACTAATTCCAAAGAAGCGTTCCTTCAAAACTTTATGTTTTAAGAGTAATAAAACTTTAAAACACTCCCTAAAAACACCTGCCTTGCTTGACAGTAGTCATTTTACACCCTTCTTGTTTACTTTTCTTCTTTACAAACCTTCTACCTAAGAAAAAGTACTCTCACTCCCTTCCCTATAGAGGTTCCAAAGTATAGGAAGAAATTTGGACCAATAACTCCATACCAACCAGTAGGTAAACATCAATATCACAGGCAAAAATGGCTTCTTTCTTAATGTGTAACAGCTTTTTTGGTTTTTCTGAAGAATTTTGTCTACCTTAGCTTGACCCTGAATTTTCTGTTACACAAGATTCTGGACAGATTGATTGGCTAAAGTTTGGGACTGGTTGCTTCACGATTAGTAGAAATGTAAATAAAAATATATGTGACATGGAATATAAATGCATTTCCTAAGCTCCATAAGAACCTTAGGTTCATTATAAATCACTAGCTAGTTGTGCAGGTAAATAAACATCACATGGACTGTAATCTCCTCTCTCTTATTAACTCCGAAAGTGTCAAGGCTATGGATTAAGTACCTTCTAAGACAAAGTTGGGTAGATAAGTAGTTGTTAGATGTCTCTTCACTCCTTCCTCTATTTTATTTTCAGTAAATATTTTCAACTTTTCATCTCTATTTTAATTTTTTCTTTTAATACTGACTAGTTACAAAACTAGTACAAGAGATCTCCAATATCGGATGGTGTTGGGACTCTTGTATGAGTATTTACATATTAGGTCCCATAGTGGATGGCAACAAGCTGATCGGTGAGTGTATTAGTGTACTCTAGATAATGTCGATTCCTGAATATGGAATGGGTAAGTAATGCATAGCTTGTGTATCTCACTAGTCCCCCATTTTGTTTTTAAAAGAGAAATATATATATTAGACAGTTATGTATTTTCCTTATTCTAGTTAGGTTAGACATAGATTGAGTCATAAAAATAGATAGCTCCCTGTTCTATTTTTTTCTAGTAATCTATAAATCCTTAGACAATATGAGAAAGTATTCATTCTGATTGTTGCTAAATATGATCTTTTCTTAATAAAGTATTGAAAAAGACATGGGATGAGCCAGTTTTAAAATAAATAAAAAAATAAAATATTTGCATTATTTTTACTATATATTTCATTAAAATTTTTCTCAAAAAATCATTAGATATTTATCAAAATTCACATATTTGCTGAATTTTAATTATATATTATATTTATGATTTAAAGGAATTACAACTAAATATTTGTGAGAGTCTTGCCGATTTGAGGTTCTACATATAAATAAAATAAATCAACCAAAAATATTATGAATAGGAATTATGCATCCATGTTTATCTTAGTAAAATTTGATACTCCACAATTCAATATTTGCATCATTTTCAAATCTGAAATAAAATCTATTGTCTACTGAATTAACTGGCTTATATCACTGAATAAAGACTAATCGATATTCAATAACATTATTCAGAAAGTTTACTGAATAAGTAAAGAAGAATTGAACTTGTCTCAGATATAAATCGATACTCCTATTATAATTTATGAATTTAGCTAATATAAATAAGCCTTTAATATTTCATGAGAACACAATAAAATTGAATATTTCACTTCCAATTTGACATCTATCATATTGATTTGCTCTATTTCAAATAATTATCAAATTTTCATTATCTTTTGTAAATGGCCTCTAAAAGTTCATAGTTTCATAAGATGTCTTATAGTATTTGACTAATAGATCTAATATTTTGGTAGATATCTCTAAATTTGTTTTTTTAGATACAAGAGTTTACCTGAAAAATATTTAAATTCATTGATTATTGTTTTATAAATATTATATGTGTTGTTTAAAAATCAATATAACTTGTTAGCCAAAAACTAATCTAGTTTAGAAATTGAATCAATATTTGATCAATTATTTAAAATTTCAAGCCCCTAGTTATTAAGATAGAACATTTTTTTTTTTTTAAAGGATAACGAAGCCCAGTTTATTGAAGTCGATAGGATGGTCCTTACATATGATATAGTCATTAATTACAGAGCAAATCTATAGACAAGCTTTTTGTATTAACCAATGCATCTTAGTCCATCCCATCATTATATCTAATAAATCTGATTGTAACACCTTGTGTACTCCCATGGCTTGCTGCCGGAAGAAGCCCTACTACTCCACTACCTACGTCTGTTTTACTCTTTCCTGACTCTCATATCTACAGGTCCGAGGTCTGTAACACAGGACCTTTTTATATCTCGTCCTGCCAAATATTCTTTTTATAATACTTATTACAGTATGCATACGGAATACCCACATGGAGTCTTAGATGTCATCTCATTCCGCCAGAGCACTTTTTTTACATGACCTATTACAGCCTGCCTATAGAGTGACCACATAAAGTCTTGAATGAATTGTCAATTTTGATAGAGATCCTCTTCTAACTAACATGCCTAGGCTCCACTAGCTTCCTTGATTTTACGGCATGCAGATTTTCAACTTATCTGCAGGATATTATAAGAACCTGTTTTTTGACGAGGTGACTTCAGCATTAAAACCAACTGAAGTATCTTGTAATCTTTGGATACCTCATGATTGGATGGAATCTTGACTAAAGGTAGTTAGATCTTCATCATGAAGCGTATGTGATCTTCTTGTATCACCTAGGCTTAGATGATACTGCCTTGCAGTGGTATTGAACTCAGAAACAGTACTTGGTGACCTGGGAGTGCTACCACTATGTTATAGATCCACAGATTTAAGATAAAACATAGTTAGATTAATAATTCAATAATTATTTATTAATCTTTGCATTAATTCAGGTTCAATATTTCAGTGACTATTAGACAATTAACCTAGATTAAAAATTTGTTAGAACTCTTCTTTAAATATTAAATTTGTTTAAAAAATCTATCTAATATACCATTCATCCTCTCAAATAAAAAGTATCAAAATGTATACAATGGCCTATAATCATATATATATTTATATAAATATAATGAAAGATAAAAATTCAGAGTAATTTTTTCTTTCTCATATTTTTATTCTATTAGCTTAATCATTACAACTAATCTTTCATAAGTTTCAATGAATTTTATCTTAAAATTTAATATACTAAGATTTGACAAATCTTAACAAAATTTGTTAGAATTTGGCAATCTATATCTGGAAGATGTTTTCATAAAACAATAGTTATATATATTATGAAAAAATTTCTCTACTAATCAGTAGTAAAGTTTAAAAATCCTTCATAACTATTTACTTTTCTCAAAATTCGATCAATATCTAATAGCACTTAAAAAATTTCCATCATTAATTGTATTTTATCTAATATATTATTTATCAATATTTTTTTTTCGATTCATATTTATTTAACAAATTATTTATTAATATCTAAGAAAAGACAGTGCATAAAATTGATAACTAAATATCAAATTGAATCAAAATAAGATAGGCAAAGGAATTCAAACTATCTGGCATTATTCTCACTAAACAAAATATTTTTGTATTACATTTGACCTATAGCACCTTCATTTGATAGAATCTTGTTTATGTGTTACCAAATCTCTTGATATAAACTATTCATTTATATCCTCTATGCTATCAAAATATAATGATTATTTTTATAATTGATATTCTTTTTGTAATGATAATATAACACTAGTGCTGAAATGTATCTATATACTTTTTGTGCAACAGGAATATCACATGAAATTAAAATTAAGACCACTTGAAATATTTTTTTCTCTTTATTTTTGGCAATTGAATTGAGCTTTACTCCTTGCCATAGTTACATCAATTTGTTAACAATTGAAGAAAAATAATGATTTATTTGATATAAACTTGATTTATTAGAATCTGGTAATATGTCAAGAATCAATATATTTTCATGTTTAAATTGTATTTTGTGTGGCAAATTTGTGATAGTCACATGTATAACTCCAGTATTATGTGCTTTATTATAGAATGATTGAAATCTGTTAATATTTAATATCAATTCCAAATGCAAATCAGCTGTTTCTTTGCTAAAAAATAATTCTAAGTTTTTATCTTTAAAAGTTTTTCAAAAATTACTATCATAGATATCACATAGAAATTCATCAATGCTTGATCAATTTACCTAATACCAAAGATTAAATTTAAAATTCAGATCTTGATACATTTGCAATTATTGATGCTGAATAGTAGAATATAGATAAACTAAATTGGACCAATTAATTATATTTTCATTTAATAATTCTAATTATATAGATAGTAGAGAATTGCAAGTTTTTTTTTATTTTATTGTTGAATTAAAAAATTCAATATGAACATATTTCATAGCTGATAGCTAATTGTTTTTTTGAAAATCAAGAACATTATTCTATTTGTACAATTTGTGCCATCTTTGACATATCAAAAACTAATGCACTGATCTGATAATTCAAGTTTATTGTTGATAATATATAAAGATCCACAAAAGAGCTCAAATTCTTTACTACTAATTTCAATTAGTATCAATTTTATAAATTTTAGCAGTGCATTTGTTGCACTATTCAATAAATTAAATCGAATTCTATAGTTTATAATTCATAACAAAATTTACATAAAATGACTATCCAAAAATTTGCTAGAATTTGATGAAAATTCATATTTTGATGTTGAATAATCTTTAAATATATCATCTATTTCTTTATTATCATCAACTTCAGATTCATAATTTTTAGAGCTTGCATTATTCAATCTCGGATTTTGTTGATTGTTGCTTAATGACATAATTTAACTTGATAAAATATTTTTTATTCTATGCTAAAATGTGAATTTATTATTTGTCAAATGTTTGTCTTTTGTTTTTAAATATCTATGGAAAAATTCTATTTGTAAGTCAACAAGTGATCTATTGCATTTATTACAGTCACAAGTAATTTTTACTTTTTAGGATTTTTTCTTAAACTTTAATTAAGTAAAGTTGAAATTGAATGCTTTCTTAACATTTTGAAAATTGGCCAATAATAACATAAAGTGGCAAATTTGTGATTGATACATTAAATAGCTTTGAATTGTAATATAATACAAGCATAATATGATAAATAATATATAGTATAATATAGTATATAACTCCAAATTGTAATATATAATGAATAATAGTATAATATTATAATATTATATGCAGCTCTGAATTGTATTAAAACAATATAAATAATTTTATTTAAATATTCTTTTAATTTAATATTTTTTTCTGATACCTAAAATATTTGAACAAAAAAAATCAACTGGATATACTTTTTATAAAGAATAGCTATCCTTACCTTTGCAACCTTTACAACCTTCTCTGCTATCACAAACTTCTTTCACATCAACTATATCTAAAGCAGCAACAGTTTATTCAGTAATACTTGGTGCTGAATCTTCAATCTCTATTATAATTACCAAATTGCTTAAAAGAAGATTATTTATTGTATTGTCTGAACTATTGGTATTTGAAGTTGTATAAATATTAATACTGAAAGTTGAATTGCTACCTAAAATTTGAACCAAGGAGGATATTAAAAAAAGTTAGAATTAAATTATTGTTGAATTATTAAAATTTACCGTTATTAACCAACAGATTTATTTAGAAAATAACGAATTATATATACGGGTTGAAAAATTAGAAAAAGAAAATTTTAAATTTATAAAGCAATTAGATTTAATGAAATATATTAACAACAAGTTTTTGGAAAAATCAGAATAGCTAAAAAATGAAATAGAAGATTTAAAAAGAAAATTGATTAGCTCAAATCTGTAGAACCTGAACTTAATCCTATAGTTGTTATAGAATCTAGAGAAGCCAATATATTAGAATCTGAAAGTTTGCTGAGTTTAGGAAAGTGTTGAAAAATTCAACCTAAAAGGAGTAGTAAAGAGGCAAAACTGATAAAACCAGTTACCAAAAATGTGTCAAAACAGAAGAAGTAAGAGCAGAAATGAAGGCCTTAATGAAAACCATTTCTAATAAATATAAACCAAAGATAGACAATATTTTTTCAAGTGATATGAATAAAAAATATTACAAAAGTTGATACTCAAATTAATAAAATCTATGGCTCTATATTTTAATCCCTTATAATAGCAAATAAATAAATAGTTAGATACTTTATATTGCCATCAGAGAGGAAGATATTGGAAGGCAGAAACTGGAAAACTGAAAGAAAACAATTATCACTTATATTTAAATAGCCAATTAAATAAAGTAAGATTAATAATATTCTGTATTTATATTACCTTCAAGTATTAATTTTTAATTAATAATTAAGAAAAAGGCATAAATAATTAAAAGTATACAGTTGCTTATTAAACAAAGATCAAATAAAGTTGTCAAATATTGGGATGAATTAACTGATGCAATTAAAGAAACAAAGGTACACTCACTTGAAGAAAATGAGACTAATCTGGGAAACCTCACTAAAAGAAGAATAAATGTATATGATTACAGCTGATATTCTAAAGAGATATTTTTTGGCAAAATATTTTATGTTAAATAATTACAATATTAATCATAATTACTTATAGTTAAAGAATTTGTTGAAATATTTGGATAAATATTTGAAATCAATTCAAATATTCCAGTCAACTCATAAACAATATTATGATGATTTATATTTCTATGATGTGATGCTACTAGAAGGCTTGTCAAATTAAACATACAGTTTGAAAGAAATTTTAGAATGTAAACAAGAAAAAGAAATAGAAAAAAGTAAAAAATCAGCAGATAAATTCAAAAAATAAAAAATTACTGAATATGAGAAATTAGCAACATATTTAGAGGATGAGAAACAAACTGGGGAGAGTGTATGAATAAGAGAAATTGAGGGTAGTTAAGTTTTAGATAAAATCAATTGGGGCTAGTATTATAAGAGTCAAGCTGAGATCTTTAAAGGAAAAAGAAAAGTAAGTGGAAAAGGAGAAAAGAAAAAATAATGAATAATTTAATCAATTGATTTTGGAATTTTTAATAAATTTCATGAAATTTGAATTTTTTGCTACAGTAATTTTTTTTTTGAATTTTTTCCTACAATAATTTTTTTTTTGTCAAAATTTTTTCTATAGTAATTTTTTTGTCAAATTTTTTGTCACAGTATCAATTTTTTTACTAAATTTTTTGTTACAAAATCAATTTTTTTGCCAAATTTTTGACTACAGTATGCAAAAAAAATTTTTGTCACAATATTGTTGAATTTTTTGCTAAATTTTTTTTTCACAATATGGTGATATTTTTTTGCTAATTTTTTGTTGATATTTTTAATGCCGAGTGGTAGCAATCATAAATAATTTATCAATCTTTTTATTATTAATTTTGCCAAATTTAGCAATAATTTAGCAACTGAATGGCACAATTTCAACTAGTATTTAAAGACTTGCTTTTTAAGACTTATTTTTAATAAAAAAAGCCTAATTTAAATATTTTTTCTTCTTTTAACTATTTGAGAAACTTATCTATTCTTGATCTTGATTTCTTTATTATATACTATTTGAGAAGACTTATCATCTAGCAAAATCTTTACTTCCAGAACATATTTAGTTCCAACATTCTTTAAACAATAATTTTTTATTTGTCTATAATAGAAATATACAGTAACTTATAATAAATTCCAAGTTCTTATATAATCAAATATAAACTAAGTTATATTGTTTCTACATAATATCTTTTAGTAGTTATACCTAGTTAAAAAATTTTTATTAATGAATATCTTCTATTATCCAAAAAATCAGATTCTTTAATAATTTTTTGCCTTATAATAGTAAAAGAGTTTTAAAAAGATAAAATTTTGATATTCTTTAACAACTTCTAGGAAAATATATTTTCAACTATAATCAAGAGTTAAAGTTTAGTATGAACTAAAGACTGTTTGGTCTTGTTGCTTGATTAGGATAAAAAAAATTCTTGATCTTGAATATTGCTTAATTAAAATAATAAAAGAGAAATATCTCAGTTTAAACAAATAATAACTTTTTTATTTGAGAACTTATTGCTTATATTTTATTGATTTTATGAAACTTGATTTTAAATTTATCTAATTGAAAGAGTAGAGTAGTAATAGAATATCAATCAATTTTTTCTATTACTGATAATATTATTAGAATATATAAAGTGACTAGTACTATAGATAAAGATAGGTCCCTAAAGAGGAAGGTAAAGATAAAAATTAAATATCTTTCACTAGGAAACATTAAAATTTTTAAATTAATAACTATAAAAAAATCATTTACAATTGTTTTCTATTATCCAAATCATTGATTTATAGTATTTCTAAATTTTTGTTTCTATTAAAGTAAAGATCTATGAATTTTGCCTCTCAAAAAGAAACATAAATGATCTGCAAAATTTTATATGCTAAATACTTTAAGGACCTATTATTAACTATAGATACTTGTTTGTATTTAGCAACTAATATATTTTGTATTAGCCAATTACCTTTGATGAGAATTTGTATTATCTAAAATTCAGAATCAAATTGAAATAAGCAAAATTTTTCAGAAAACTATGAAAATGAAAGTTTTAAGAAGATTAGAACTTTTAAAAGAGAAAAAATAAACCTTTTAACTATACAAAACCTCTATAAATCTTTTGTTTCAAAGATTAGAAAAGTCTTCAAATACTTTATAATCAGTTCTTCTTCCTCTAGAAACTTTTTTGCTATTGATATTAAAGGTTTTACTTGATTTTTTTTGAATATTAAAAGTCAAGTTTTTTAGTAAAAAGGTTTATAAACAATAAAAGAAAAATAAAAATAACTTTTGAAATTAGACTTCAAGTTATTTAAGAAAAATATTAAGACTTTATTAGTAAAGAAGTAAAAAACTTCTTGTGAACATTTTTTTTGTATGTGATTAGAAGATCAACAAAAAAATGATTCAAAATTTATATATATATTTAATAATATTATTAATAAGTACTTGAAACCTTTTATATTGAAGCATATCTATAGAAGTTATCTGCAGTGGAAGATGACAAACATCAAGTCATATTTCAAAGTATCTGCCCATTGTTTCTTCCGTTTTATAGTTATCCAAAATTTTTTTATCATATTTTGACCCTGAATTTTAGATAATACAATTCATTGCAAAATATAATTGATGAATATAAAACATATTAGTAATTGAATGTAAACAAGTACCTACTGGTTACCTCACATGTTCTAATAATGTCATTGGTGATAGAAAGAATTGATTGATGATTCATTTCTGCTCTGTTTCTTCAATTGGAATATTCTACAAATCAAGTACTATGAGATTAATAAGATATAAGTAACAAGTTCTCAGGTAGTGAAAAAGCAACTATTTGTTCAAGCTAAGATCTTTTTCTTTTATTATTCCTGTTAGACAAAATTCCAGATCAAGGTCTTCTTTTTATTCTAGTTAGACAATAAGATTGAATGATCTCTAATTTATATTAAGCTCCAATCCTTTGATTATAGTTGAGAATATATTTCCTTAAAAGTTGTTGAAGAATATTATAATGAATAAGGATCTTTGTTACTTTTAAAACCCTTTCACCATTACAAGGTAAAAGAATTATTAAGAAATCCAATCTTTTAGATAATGAAAACTATATATTAGTAAAATTTTTTTAATTAAATATGGCTACTGAAAGGTATTATATTGAAATAATATGGTTCAGTCCCTACTTAATTATATAAGAACCTAAAATCTATCATAAGTCACTTCTCTATTGCAGGTAAATAAAAAATTACTATTAAAAGAATGTTGGGACAAAGTATATTTTGGAATTAAAAGTTTCCATTAGGTGATGAGTCTCCTCAGATGATATACAAGAAGGAAATCAAGATAAAGAATAGATAAGTTTCTTAGACAGTCGGGAGAAGAAAGAATATCCCAATTGGATATTTCTTATTGAGAAGAAATCTTGAGAAGCAGATCTTTAGAGGAAGCTGGAGAATTTTATTTTCTTTTTTTCTTTTCATTTTTTTATACATCTACTTGAACATTTTTAGATATACCCTTCTCCTTTTTTCAATCCATTCTTTTGTAATTTCCTATATTTTAATAGCTTGATATAATATACGATAGTAACAACCTATTGACAATAATATAGTGAACTAGGAAGGTTTTCACCTAAAGATATTGTATTGCAGAATGAAATATTGTTTCCAAGACTGAACTTAGAGACTTTTATACTTATGATAAGTTAGTTAGATAGAATGAAAAAAGTTTAGCTATAGTATTTATCATGTTACTTAAATGAAAATATACTTATATTTTTAATTGATTAATAAACTCACAATCTAGTCTGGCTATGGGTACTCAAAAAATAATAATAATAATAAATAAAAAAGATTATAAAAAAAAACAAATCTTCAATTGAAAAAGTTTTTAAAAAATAATTATAATAATAAAAAATTAATAAATAGTTACATAATATATTAATTTATATTTTTTATTAAATTCATTGAATAATTAAAATTTTATCTAAAAAAAAAAAATTGATGTATTTTTATTTTAATTCTAATTAAATAATATTTAAAAGACTTTTTTTATTTTAGTTAAGCAAATTTTCTTGATTTTAAAGATTATATTGTATAAACAAATTTATTTATCAATAAAAAATAAAATTCTTAAATATTTTTAAAAAAAATTATATAAAAATAAATAAATTTTTTGGTTTGTTTAAAATAAAATAAAAATATTTTAATTGAAAAAAATTGATAATTTAAATAAAAAATTTAAAAAAAATTTTTTTTTGTAATAATTTATAATAATAAGTTATTCTAATAAATACGGATTATTAATATCCATCTATTAAAAAATAGACAGGAATAAAAGGCAAGTGTATTTTATTAGAAAACATTAAAATTTTTAAATTGATAATTATAAAAACTATTTAAAAATAATTTTTCATTGTTTAAATTATTAAGATATAACATTTCTTGAATTTTGTTTCTACTGAAATCAAGAACTATGAATTTTGTTTCTCAATTTAGTATATAAAATTTCACAAATCCTTTATGTCTATTTTTGAGTATCTAGTTAAGACTTTGTTTTATTTAGTTTGAACCAACTTAATGAACTTCTTATATTTTTAAAATAATATTTAAAATTGTTTAATGTAAGTAAAAAATTATTAAATAAACATAACTATTTTTAAATAAAATAAATGTAAATATATTTCTTAAATAACAAGTTGTGTTACTTGAAAAATAGCTTAAAGAATTAGATATTTCACAAATATAATAAACAATTTAGCATTATTACTTTTGAATATATTAAGTACGAAGATGTCTTTTGGAGAAATTAGCAAAAAAAAAATTTTTTCAATTATATTATCATCTTTAAAAGAAAAATATTTTATTAAAAAAACAAAAGTAAATTAATTTTCTAAATACTTAGTTTCGCTGTTTAATGAAAACTGGAATTCTTGTTAACCAAAATAAAATAGTCAATTCATTTTTTAATTGGTCATAATGCATTTTGAAATAAGCTAATAAAAAGAATTTTTTATTAAGGCTACCAATAAACAACAGTTATTCAATAGCGAATTTTTGTGCTGCACGTGTAAATGCGCACGTATTTATTATTTTCTTTTCTAAACCCCAAACAAGAATGATCTTATATTATTTAATTAGTATGTATTACATTTGTGTTTATTCAACATTTTATGTTTGTTTTCTCTCATTGACGTTCCTAGTACCACCAATTTGAGTTTTCTAAAGCCGATTCTAGCGATCTATGCGAAAGCGTCTTTCCTCTATCGAAGAACCATGCCAAGAGTTTTGTCAAAATCGGCTGTTCATACTTTTAAGGAAAAGTGTATTCTAGTTACTCATTTCGCAAAGAATTGATCAAAAGTACTAATGATCAGGGAAATTGGTAAGATATACACAATCGTTGATTCGCGCATGAAATCCTTGGATGTGCACTATTTAGTATTATTGTTATGTACAGCCGATACCTAAAATGACGTACCGATTTTCTCAAAGCGAATAATATCAAAATCGCGCGTTGCTTTATGTGTTGATTGACATGTACAATAATATTTTAATTTTGCGTTAAAGTTGAGCACTCAAAAAAAAAAAGTTCAGCTCGTCGTTCTTCCCTTTTATAATTCGTGAATGGGTTAACACGTGACACATTATGGTTGTGTGATACAGCATTTAAATATGCACAAGTATTCGTAAATAATTTAACAATCGAGCGTTAATTTCCCCTTGCCTTAATGTTTGCTTTTTCTGATTGATTTATTGCATATTTGTTCAACATCCTTGTTCCCAAAATTGAATTCTAGTAGGTAATCAGAAGAGTGCATAGACACAAGGCGCATTCAATCAAAAAACGTTTACACTCTTCTCTACTATTACATATACGCCACTGTGTTCAGGGGTCGTATATTAATATAGGAGTTTATTTCATCATATCATTCCTTTCTACTACATCCTTCATCTCTCCTTTTTCACTACTGTTTTTTTCTTTTCTTTCGTTCCTTTCGCATATTTGGGCCCTCTTCTTTTTGGTTTTGTTTTAGTGATGATTTTACCCGCTTAAATTGCTGTTGCCGTGATATATTTTTTTTAAAATAATAGTGAATGAAAGACTGATTGTAACATTACCACTGAGGAAAATTTAAAAATTGTGATAATGTCCAGAAATCCAACAAAACCTGTAAATGATTTGATAAAATTTTGGGCTTCGCAACAGGAAGAAAGCAAGAAATCGAAAGCTACTGAGAAAATTCCACAAAAGAGTAGACCTCTATCACCGAATGTTTCCATCCCTTCCTCACCACAGACTACACCTCAACAGCCCTCACAAGCTGTGTCTCCGAGATTATGGAACTCGACCGACGTTAGTAATAATGTATCGTCAAGCATTATACCTCCCTTAACTTCCGCACTACCATTACTCCCTTCGTCCACACTATTTGATGATTTTTCCACAGAAAAACCAGTGTCAATATCGGATCGTTTATTCGGTAGTGAGTTGGAAAATTCCAATAGTAATAATACAGTTACCTTGAATAAAGACTCGGTACCGGATAGTAGCTTTTCCATAATTGACCTAAAACATGTATCTGGTCATAAAGAACGCGGGAGAATGGATTGGGGTGCTTTGGAACAACATAATCCTACTCCCCTTGCCTCCTCTTCCTCCACAAGTCCGAATTCGCGTTCACCCGCGAAACCTCTCATAGACACATCTTTTCTCAGTGTTACACGTGACCTTCCGAAGGCAAGGGAAACAACAACACGCAAATCTTTACCACCAGTGATGAAAGTTTCTAACCTGGTATCGAAGTTTGAAAAAGTCGCGTCTCCACCAACATCACCGACTGCCTTGTCACCGACTAATAAGTTTAATCAAATTCCGGACCCGCTGTCTTTGGAAAAGGATCCAATGTCACCTACAGATGGACATGTGAAGAGGCTTCAACCAATTATAGAACCTTTGTTTATGCCATCCCGGAAAAGAAATATACCAGACGATGAGGTAGAATCTTTAATTGCAACTTCGCAACTTTCCACATCTCCACCATCTTCAAAGGAGAAGAATAAGAAATCAGCTGCCACTGGAATAATCGTTAATGTGTCTTCCACACAAACTTATTCAACCATAACATCTCCTGTGGAAAATTATATTAGGAAGGAATCGGTAGTTAGTAGAAATATTCCCGGACATTCTACCTCACCTACAACGCAAGTTAATAGAGATCTTCCTGAAGGTTTGATATCTTCGACAATAAAAAATACGCTGGCGAAATCACCTAGATTAACTGCAAGTTTGGCTGCTTCAACAAATC
>CAJVPT010001147.1:0-23138 GCA_910592055.1 Acaulospora colombiana
TTTGCAAGAAGTTTTTATACTTCCTTGCTAATAAAGTCTTAATACTTTCCTTAAAACAACTTGAAGTATAATTTCAAAAGTTATTTCTACTCTTTCCTTATTGTTTACAAATCTCTTTACTCAAAAACTTGACTCCTAGTAATCAAGAAAAATCAAGCAATACCTTTGATACTAATGGCAAGAAAGTTCCCAAAGGAAGAAGAACTGACTATGAAATATCTGAAGGCCTATTTAACCTTTGAAGTAAGAGGTATATAGAGATTTTTGATAATAGAAGGGCTTATTTTTCCTCTTTCAGTCACTTGTGAGCCTCTTAGAACTATTGCTTTCATAGTTTTCTGAGGAATTTTGCCTACCTCAGTTTGGCCCTGAATTTTTGGTAGCACAAATCCTTACCAAAGATGATTGGCTAATATAAAACATATCAGTTTTTGAAATGTAATAAAGCTCTTATTGGTCACACTCATATGTTTCAATACATCATTGGTAATATAGGAAAGAAAGTTCTAGAAAAAGTGTTACCTCCAATCATATATATTCAACTTTCAGGAAATAATTATGATATCAAAAGGTGAGCGACAGGTGTGAAAAGAAGATTTAACTTCCATTTCTCATTAAGTTCCTCAGGTGATGAAAAGACTTTTTTGAACAAAAGCTGAGGTTTCCAAGCTTTTATACCAGTCAGGCAAAGTTTTTGAAAAGATTTTTTTATCACAGTTAGGTAAACTCTTTCATAATATGGTACTGGCCTCACTAGTGATAAGCAAATCCATATATTGGAAGAAGGATAAGTTCTTCAAACATTCTTCTTGAAGTCATTTTCAAGAATGGTTAAGTTCCTCAAATGTCATGAAGCTTAGAAAATATCTCAATCAAGCAAACTCCTTTTGAGAGAAAACTGTAAAATGGAGCAAGAACCTTTTGAAAAGCTTTGATTTACATTCCTTCTTCACTTTTTCCCAGTATCAACTTTAGCAATTCATTGTTTTTCAGGATAATCTATAGTGATAAACTGTTGGCAATGATCCTGGTTAACTTAAAGATACTATTGTCAAGCTACTAGGGAAGTGAAATATTGTTCTCTAAATCTGACTTAGAGTACCTAGTTTAGACTTAATTTTGTTTAATTCAAACTAGCTTAGTGGATTTCTCATATTTTTTAAGTAGTGTAGTCCTTTAACTAATAATGTACAATGACAAGTTAGTCGCTTTGTGAAAATCTATAAAATATTTAGATATCTCTCAATATCTCAATAAAGATATACCATTGTGACATGATTACAGGTTAAATATATATATATATATATATATATATATAATAAAAAAAAGTTTATTTATATTTTAAAAATTAATATTTTTTATTTTAATCAATTATCTTATAATATTTAAAAATTAAAAATAAAAAAAAATTTCAAAAAATTATAAAATCTAAAGTTTTAAAAAAATTAAAAATTTTTTTGTTATTTAATTTTTAGAATTATTAGAAATCAAGTTTTTAATTAAAAAAATTTGTAAAAAAAAATAATAATATAAAAATTTTTATATAAATATTTTTTTATATATAATTAAAAAAGAAAACTAGTATTAAAGTATAATATAAGTAAATGATAAAGTTAAAATTTCTAATAAAAACATAGTAAATAAACTCAAACTTTTGAAAGCAATTATATACTGTATATATTTAAAAAATTTTAATGATATTTTAAAATTAAATTAATTTTTTTTTTAAAAAAAATAATAATAATAAAAAGTTTTTTTAAAAATATATAATTATCATATATTATCAATAAAAACATATTTTAAATTTTTGAATTGGAAATTTGAAATATATTACTATATTTTATCAAAAATAAAAATCACTTAGTTTTTAAAAAATTCTTTGATTGCTTTTATTTGATAACATATAATAATCAATTATTAATTAATTAAAAAAAAAAAGGGAATACAAAATTATATATTTTTTCGTAATTACACGGAAATTATGCAATCTGTACGCAAGTATAAGACTAATTTGGTTAACTTGGTTGATACAAAGTCTCAATGTACAAAGTTTCTAAATTTATATCACCGCTTTTTCAAATTTGCAGGAATCATTTTTTTCAAAGAACTCGGCGCTTTGCTTTGCATAGTTCAACGTATACTCAAAAAATAAGAACCATGACCAACACCATCAAACTTGGGGGAAAGGAAGTACCTGTTACAACTTCTCAATCGGACATTAATGTCGCGTCAGTATTTGAATTCAAACCGTTCAAAGAATGGGCCTCTGCAATGTCCGAGGAATTCTTGAACGCGGAAAATAAAGAAATCGAAGTTAGGAAGGTCGAAATTCAGAATGTTGATTTTTTTGGTTCCAAAATAGGCTTCATCAAATTTAAAGTTGACGCTGTTCTCACCGAAAATGGGAAGAATGTACCAGGAATTGTTTTTATGGTTGGTTGGGTTTCTTTCCAGCTTGCCTCATTCTAACGTCAAACAAGAAAATTTTCCTATTTTCGCGTTGGTAACATTTCGCTTTGAAACCTCGATCATTGAATTACTATCGTTTCGCGTTCAGCGAGGTGGCTCCGTTGCAGTCTTGCTCATCCTTCGATCGAAAGATCAGGATAACGAGACGGTGAAGGAACACGTTGTTTTAACCTACCAACCGCGCATTCCTGTTCCCTCTCTTTCTTTTCCGGAAATACCCGCAGGTATAGAAGAAAATGTATCTCCGCCATCTATATTAAGAGGTTTTCTGACGTTCTCTCGTTCATAGGCATGCTTGACGGATCGGGCAACTTTGTCGGTAAGGCTAGCGTGGAGATTAAAGAGGAAACGGGAATTGAAATCAACGACCAAGACCTCATAGATATGACCGAGTTAGCGTATGGGAGAGACTACAAGGGGGCTTATCCGTCGTGTGGTGCTTGCGATGAATTTTTAAGATTGTGCTTATGTATTAAAGAGATGAATCGCGAGGACATCGAAAAATTGGAGGGTAAACTCTGTGGATTGAGGGATCACGGAGAAAGTATTACGGTTAGATTGATAGAATTGAAGGATTTATGGAGAATTCCGGACATGAAAGCACTATCATCTTTAGCATTATATGATGCTCTGAAAAGGAACGAGAAAATTTGACGTTTTCGAAAACAACGCGATTAAGTAAAAGTATTACTACACATATTATTATTACTTGGGATAAATTAGATGGAGTTTAAATACAAATATGATGCACATCCAGTCTAGCGTAAGCTTATCTATTTCCTCTCTCTATTTTTTTCTCTTTTCTCTCTTTTCTCTCTTTTCCTTTCTTTCTTTTTTTTTTTTTTTTTCAAAAAAAAAAAAAAAAATTTTTAATAATTTAGTTGATCGGTAGCTTCTATCTAATCATGATAAGGATGGATCGATTTCTAGGTATTCAGCCGCGAAAATTCTGAAGATGGTATTTAGGTTGAAAAACGTGTCTGGATCGATGGCGTCAAAATTATCCTATCAAGAGAATATAATAATTTAAAATGTATATCGAATCTGGGAGCGATCAAATTAATTTTCATTGAAAAGGAATTCTTACCAGAGTTGTATGCCACACCGCCGGGAATGGATACGCGATGATGTGCAAAACTGGTACGCCCCTTTGTAGGAATGGTAAATGATCGTCCTCAATGTGGGCCTGAGAGGAGTGCAGGGTGCTTGTGTCGAAGTAGGGTTCGTCATCGAAACTGTCCTCACTTCCAGGTTTAATTATCCTCTTTTCATACAGTCGGTTCTCTATGTCAGCAAGCTTGGAGAACAACCACGATGTGGTTTTAAAATAATTCGCGAATGATGGCTGCTTGACTCCTAGAAGATCCAGTAAGACCAATGTCTCTATGCTACCAAGAACGGTTTTTGATTTAATTTCAGGGACATCGACCGTTAGCAAATAAGTTTTTTCCCATTTTTTGGCAAGATGCCTTGAACAATGTTGATCGATAGAGGTGAAGGGAAGGGTTAGGGTTAGTTTCGGTTGCATAGGATTAAAAGTTCGGTAAATGTTGGTCCTACCGGGATCCGTAGAGCGAATCGGTTGAGCTCCACGTTTTGAAGGCTTCTTCCCCATCAAAAAAGATAATTTGAAGTGTGGTGGTGGCTGTCAATCCGTATTTTACATTACTGAGGTATTGATCTAATCGGTACGCCAAGTCTATCAACATTGCACACGGAACAGCTGAATCGGTTGCGCCGACGAAATTATTTGGCGGGTCAAAATATTTAGAGTCAAAGTGAGCGGCCATGACAAAACGATTTGTCAAGTTTGCATTTTTCGTTACAATTATGTTGTTAAAAGTTTTTTCTCCGTATGGGGTTTGATCTTTAAACGTGTCCTCTTCGATTGTCCAACCAAGTTCTTTAAATTTAGATTTAATAAACTCTTGCACTTTTCTGTTTCCATCGGTGTCCGAAACTCGAGGGATCAGTATCTGTTTCAAGTATTTGTCCAAGGTCTCCAGGCTTTCGGACTCCGTAATGTTGGTTAGTACTTGGAGGCCTTCCTCTGTCAAGCTTTTATACGCCAAAATCCATTGGCAATAGTAAGGTAATATTAACAGCGCGAGAAAAACTGTTTTTATCTGAATCATTTCCAAAGTCGTTGCGTACGACGCTAAACGTATGTATGGTATGTATCAATTTAAATTTTCCTTATAGATAATGTATTTAGCATTTCCTTTTTTTCCATTGAACTGTGTTCCCGGAATGTGGGAATGCGTCACCTTATATATATAAGTTCAGTGCACACGTTTAAGGAGAAATTACACTGCATATCGTGACCAATCAATAAACATATTGAAAAAAAATTTTTTTTAAATCAAGTCGGTTCGTTCATTAATTGAGTTCTTTTGTTTCTCGCGTCAGCAAAAAATTCCTAGAAGACATGAATCACCCGGGCAACGACTCCTCCACCACTTTCCTAGACCCGAAAACCGCCTCTAAATATTTGTCGGAATATGAGACGCCCGACGGATTATCGGCTGAGGAAATTATGAACTTGCGTGCTAACGGCGGTTTGACCTATAATGACTTTCTCATTTTGCCAGGACACATCGATTTTCCACCTTCTGAAGTATGCCTGGAGTCCAGGATCACAAGAAACATTGTGTTGAAGACTCCCTTCATGAGTTCACCTATGGACACTGTGACCGAGACTGATATGGCTATAAACATGGCCGTGAGTTGCATGCAGATTATTGTATAAAGATTGGTCAATGTTAGATAGACATTCAGATGATGATCGATCACTTATTAGGTTCATTCATCCGGTCGTTCCTGCTCAATTTGACTTGCTAAATATATATATATTTTGATATTAGTTGCTGGGGGGTGTGGGAGTGATTCACCACAATTGCTCTTCCGACGAACAAGCCGAGATGGTACGGAAGGTGAAAAAATTTGAGAATGGGTTCATTCCCGATCCCTTATGCTTAACTCCCAACCATACCGTGGCTGATGTGCACAAGATTAAAGCCAAATTTGGCTATAGCGGCATACCAATCACAGGTAAAAAATGATTTACTGAGATTACATGTGTATATGGCTACGCAATTAAGTAATCACGCGAGTGATGATGGTGATGATGATGGTGATGATGATCAAAAAAAAATTTTTTTAACTTTCGTTCTTCCGAATTGGTGTGATTAAAATCACACCTTGTGGAATCGTTTTTTTTTAAGAATACTGATTCCGTCTCCCCAAAAATTTGTGCGGCGGATAACTTGATCGGTTCATGTGAATAGTATCTCACGTGATCTTTATATAATAATTTAGCAAATGGGAGGTTGTATAGTATGCTTCTGGGTATCGTCACCGCTCGCGACATTCAATTCCACGAAGATCATACCACGTTGCTCAAAGATGTCATGACGACCGACTTGGTTGTTGCACATGAAGGCGTCACACTTGAAGAGGCCAATCAAATACTTCGATCTAGCAAGCGTGGGAAATTGCCGATCGTTAATTCTCGTGGTGAACTGGTTTCGTTATTGTCCAGGTCTGACTTATTAAAGAATCTTAATTTTCCATTGGCATCCAAGTCTCTTCATTCAAATCAATTGCTCTGTGCCGCGGCCGTCGGGACTCACCCTGATGACCGAGTCAGACTTCAAAAATTGGTTGATGCTGGGTTGGACATAGTGGTGTTGGATTCTAGTCAAGGAGATTCAATTTATCAAATTGAGATGATAAAGCATATTAAAAAAACCTATGGTGACACGCTTGAAATCATTGCTGGAAACATTGTCACAAGGGAGCAAGCCGCTTCGTTAATCGAAGCAGGCGCCGATGCACTGCGCGTTGGCATGGGAAGCGGGAGCATATGTATCACCCAAGAAGGTTCGTGATAGACTTCATGTTCTTCGTTCTCAATACGATGAAATCTCTTTTTTGACCATTCACGTCATTATTAAAGTTATGGCGGTAGGTCGCCCTCAGGGCACCGCCGTATATAAGATTTCCGAATTCGCGCAAAAGTTCGGCATCCCCGTCATCGCCGACGGTGGGATCCAAAATGTTGGCCACATCACGAAAGCGTTGGCACTTGGCGCGTCCGCTGTGATGATGGGCGGACTGTTGGCTGGCACCGCCGAGTCTCCCGGTGATTATTTCTATCACGATGGCCAAAGGTTAAAAAAGTATCGTGGGATGGGCTCGATAGATGCCATGGAGCGTAATTGCAATTTCCGTGATTCATCCGAGAGCGCGGCTGCAAGAAGATATTTCTCTGAGAGGGATGCCGTTAAAGTTGCCCAAGGCGTCGCCGGTGCAGTTGTCGATAAAGGCAGTATTCGAAAATTCGTGCCATATTTGATTTCTGGGTTGCAACATGCGCTACAAGACATTGGAGTAAAGAGTTTGATTCAGCTGAAGAATGAAGTGGGGTCTGGTAAAATTAGGTTCGAGCTGAGAACCGCCGCTGCCCAAGTTGAGGGTGGCGTGCATGGATTATATTCGTAAGTATCGTTTAATGTTTTGTTCAGGTATGGGCACTGCCGGATTATGAAACGTATTCAAGGTCATTATTATTTTAGGTACGAAAAACGACTCTTCTCTTAATTTCCTTAATGTCCCTTGGGTATCATTTCTGGTGTCAAATATATTTGCATTTTTAAAATACTGTATCTATCCCTTCTTGAATCATTCGGTCAAAACGTATAATAATCATTTTAACGATAAATTATTTTCAATGATATCATAAATTGTCATTGATATTACATCAATTGTGCAAAAGTGTATTAGTGTATAGTGAAATTAAAGGAAACAAAAAGAATAATAAAATAAAATAAAATAATAGGTGCGATTTGTAAAATAATAGAGACCGACAACAAAAAGTCAAGCATTTCCATATGACCAATTAACATTGTTTTACACCATTAGTTTATGATAAATTTCAAGGGGAAAGCTTGATTGTTGACAGCGCTTTCTTTAGGGTTTCACCAGAGCCTTTCCAAAAAAAAAAAAAAAAAGATCCAGCCAAGTTAATGCATGCGATCCATAAAAAAAATTTTTTTAAAATATCTCTACTTCTAGACAACTTAACATACCATCTATGGAATTCAAAAACCTTATGAGTTCTTTGCACAACTGCAAAAAAAAAGTCTGATTAGTTGGGTTGTACAAAAAAAATTGAAACTCATGTTCACATATAATTTCCAAGGAATCGGTTACCTCGTAATCTTCCGAGTCCATGGCCTTGGACAGCAATCGAATAGTATCCTGTTTTATATTGTGATGACGGGTAAAATGTAAATTTCAAATCGGTAGGAAAAAAAAAGAAAAAAAGCAAGTATTTGACATACCTTGCTACTATCGGTCGACGGTTCCAAGGTGTGAAGCACCAATAAATATGAGGTAGCAGTTTTGAGTAATCCGGCAGACATGCATTTCTTTGACAAAATAGGATTTCCAGGTTAATAATTATTAGAGCCTCGCACAAATCCAAAGGTCTATATTTACCTCGAACAGATCTTTTGGGCTACCAACAATAGAAAACAGGTAGTCCCATAACGCCACCTCAGTTTTACGCGCACAGCCAACGATCGCATTTAGCGCATGAGGAAAATTATTAAGAAATTTCACGACACGTGGTAATACTGCATCCCGAATGTGTTACATTAAGTTAAATGAGAAATCGCGAGGTAAAAAGAACCCAATGGTAACAACTTACACTTCGCTTTTCCAACAGCAGAATGTTCGGCTTCTTCTTCTAGAACGAGATGCAAAAGCATCTCTAATGCATGTCCAAAATATACCAATTTCTGGTAGCTTGTCGCAAAGGCCACTGATTCTTCTTCGAGTCTAATTAAATAGGAAGTTTAGACATGAGAAGAAATTTAACGCACGAGAGGAATAGCTTACTCTTTGGTCAGCATATATCTCAATATGTGTTGCAAGAATAAGTGAGTCTGAATGGGGCGCGGAAAACAAATTATAGATCAGGTCAAGCCGAAAAAAGATATATAATAATAATAACAAATGAAACGACCGACTCACGTTAGTCATCAGCTTCATAACTGTGAATTCATGGGACTGCCAAACCGATTTCTGCTGTTGAACGCCAACAATTATACCTTTGTCAAGTAAAACAGCTAATTAAAAGGAAAAAAAAAAAAATCGAGCATTATCCAAACATGTTTATATACATATACGTATTCGCCCATATAGCATAAACACTTGAGACTAACATAAGGGATAAAATTCTAACGTGATTCGTAAGCATTCTTTAGTAGCAGACAATAAAACGTCGTCTTGCCAATCCCTTGCAGTTTCTTCATTCGACCATATATTCATCCATATCTGAAATTATAACACGATTTATTGTTAAATTTTCGGAATAAAGAACCAAGAGCCTATTCCATTTATAATATCCATGAACTCGTTTCCTACTTTTAATCCTTGTCCATCACATGCCCACAAAGAATTCTTTAGACTGCCTATGCCGCGAGTAGACATCCAATAAAACTCGATCTTGTCAGCGAGAACGTGAAGGTCGTATTGTACTTCCCCCTCATCACTCTTAAAAAAGAATTTGTAAGCCAATAAAGTTGAAAGGAGAAAAAAACATCACGCTCGGTTTGTTTCGCGTACCCTTTTGGGATGTAGCAATATGAGTTTACCGTCTATTAAGAATATTATTGAAGCTGACTGAATAGTTTCGGGGGTAAATGGTCCTAATAAAGTATTATATTAAGATTCGTTTTTATGAATGCCATTAATGACGGCACAAATGAAGGGATTCTTCTTTTCTTACTGTGCAATTTTGGTTGGAACCATGAGATGGACCTAACCCTAGCCGGAGCGTTAATCACACCGACGAATGAAATTTGTTGACATAACTCGACGGAAATTGATCTTGTCCCTCCCGCAGCGCCATCATGTGATGAGGACATGAGGTAATGATACATCATATTGTCAACACAGTAAACAAGTAAGGCATTGTCCACTATGCTCAAATACAGTATGTAGCTGGGTATCTGAATAACCTGTATCATGTGTACATTATCTAAATTTGTTTCACGAGAATACATACGTATCTGAATTAAACCACAAAAGATCCAAATGAGTACAACCTGTGTGTCTTAGTCGAAAAGATTGGAAATCGAAAGCAAGCAAAGAAATACCTCGTATGTATGCGATCGCACGTTTTCACACGCAGCAACCAAGATCTGCCTGAACCACAACAATCCTCCACGAACAGCAAATTCTTGTTCCTAAACATTGAAATTAATCATCATCCGGGAATTCGCTCCGAGTGCTAACAGGAATGCCAAGACTGAAGCGAAAAACATATCCACCTGTTGTTGGTTACCGAACAATTTCCAACGACCAGAGGAAACATTGTAATGGGCCAAACCGCGTCTCCCAGCGATTGCTATGTATCTTCCATCTCCGCTTATAGAAGAATACTTTCGGTAATAAAGCAGAGTAATTATCATTAATTTGTGAAATTTTCCTCGACCACACGTAAAACTCGGATTTTCGAGAAAGTACCTTTATAGGCCAATTATCGCTGATATACATGATCGGTACCTAAATGGTGATTAAACTTGATAAATATTTGACGTGAAATTTTTTTAAAAAAAAAAATAAATGAGCCCTTGAATGATAAGATTTACATACTGGAATATGCTGCCAAACTATGGTGTCAGGATTAATTGTACTGAGGTCCTCCTGGTCACCACCACGATAAAGTAAAAGGCGGTCGTCCATTTGTAAGAATCCCCGCTTTGCGTTATCCTAAAGGTAATTAATTACATCAAATAATAAGAAATAGTCGAGAATAAAATGAGAGCTTATGATCTCGATTAATGCTCAACTGGGCTATGAATTGTCGTGACTGCCGATTTCGCGAATGTGAGAGTAAATAATTGACCATCTAGTGTAATTAAAGAAAAATAAATACATAGGCATTTGAAACATTAGAACATCGTTTAAGGCCCTCACCCCCTTCAGACTTTTCTTCCTGCAAGAAAAAGAGCTCGCAATTTCCAGAGCACCAAAACTTTAGAGCAATAAAAAATATTTTAATGAAGACGTGACAACAACGGAATGACGGTTCGAAACGAAATGTGCATACCAGACCCGTGACACCACGTAAAGATGAATCTTGTGAACTAGATATTTTAGTTATAACATTAAAAAAAGAATATATATATATATTAATAATGAATTATTATTAGGAATTCTAATTCACTACAAATTCTTGTTTCAATACTTAGTATGTGGCCAATCGTCCCCAACAGTTGTCATCAACAGTCGGCCGTAGACACTCCAAACAGCCATTCCTTCATTCTGCCAACCAACCGCAATAGCGTGCCCGTCGGATGTCCACGCTAGTGATGTGACAGGTCCTGTGGGGATGAGTGCTACTGAAGTCAAGAACCTAATATAATTTATTATCCAACGTCAAACTTGAGATGTTAATAAAGGATATTTGATGATATCTCCAAGTGTTCAGATATGGACAATCGATGTGAAAGGTGAATGGCGCCATTATAATTCCTCGCGAAGTAAATGTATACAAGTCCGCTGTAATGTTAGAAGATTTTGTTAATCAGATTGAGACACGGTGGGACATAGCCTGCCTAAATTTAATAATAAGAATTACTTTTCTATGTTCAATATTCATATTAGACAAACCCTTGAGTTCCTACAGCCAATAGAGAAAACTTCGCATTGATAGCTATACAATTGGATCGGATCTCCAATTCAGGCTCCGTATCCCCGCTTGGATGAAAGCAATATCCCGTCCAGTATAAAGGAGGAATCTTGGCGTTCTTGTCCGACTTCACGGATAAAAGGAAAACATACATACATGCGAGTAAGAATGGTGAAATTCAATGGAATTTTCAAAAGTTTATGACAAAGGGAACAACTTACAGAGGATAGGTGTTCATTGAACTGCACGGCGTAGGCTTTTCCATCATTGGTCACCCATCCGTAAAGGTTAATTCGGCGATCAAACACGATGTGGTTTATGTTAACTAGCATTTGACAACGAGATTATTATTATCGCCATTACTAGGATTAAGGTGAAATTCAACTCAGGTAACTGAGCGAAAAATAAATCGACGTGATCTTGGAATTCAAATATGAGAGACACGCTCTTATTACGTATATCAATCGATTCTTTTTTTTTTTTCTTCCGTTTTAATTGAATTCCCAAGGTCCAGGCATTATTTATGTAGATTATTCGAGTTCACACACCTTTTTTTGGTCCTAAGAATTCCAATCGTGATAGTATGGTTGTCTTTGTAGAGCTCGGCTCACCGTTCCAAGGTATGCACTGGATCGCTGGTGGATTCTTTGTGGTAACAATCAGATACTCATCAGTCCCTACTCCGCTGTTATGTAAAAAATTTTTATTACGGAATTGGTCGACATATTAACTGACGATGTTTATGAAATGCAAGGGAAAACCTACTCACGCCTCCATTCCGGCATCTATTCTAATGGTCATTCGGAACTTTAGCAAGAAGGTTTTGATCCCATTACCTTCCCCTGCCCCGGTAACATAATGATGGGAAACTTGACCGAATTGGTATTTATAACTTTTGTCGTCAAAAGGAAGAACCATGTATGTGAACAAGCAACTTTGGTTCGTCTTGAAATTACATTGAACAGGTAAGACACTGACTGAAGAGTAAAATTTTTGAAAAATTAACTATATTTACTTGAACAATGATAATATTTCCGTCAGGTTTCCAGAATATGTCCACGTTTTCACCATATTCTTCTAAAGATTTACTGGTCCTGCACACCTGAGAAATTAAAGCAGTAGGCTTAAACGAACCACAGAGAAGTCAATATATACACCAGGGTTAAGCTCGTCATTACGTAAGGTATAAAAAAAAAAAATAAGCCTTACCCGGATGCCCCACAATTGCACCGAATCCTTGGTCAAAGTAATAAATAAGTTGCCGGCCTTGTTTCTTCTGAGTTTTAGTATGACGCGTGAGGGTTGAGCAAAACCTTCACCGGGATCAACTGTGCGAACTTCTAATGCTTTCGCAATTCCACTTGCCCAATACATGTTTTTGTTTTCTTAAATCTCAAGTAACCAATTCAAAATTTCTTGCATCTCATATACATGTATTAATTTATAATAATCTGTGTGCGACAACATTGCATACACATATTTACATTCTTCGATATTATTGGGTAGGTACTAGCCTAAAAATTATAATTCATAAATTATGAGCAACGACGTTTAAGGACGAAGGAGGAATCGGCGAGTTTAGCTCAGTTGGGAGAGCGTCAGACTGAAGATCTGAAGGTCGTGTGTTCAATCCACACAATTCGCAAATTTACTTTACGTTCATTAGGATTTCTTTTTTTCCTTACACCACTTTGAACCAATGTTTATTTCTTATTAAATAAATAACTCGGGATTTAGAGCAAAATGAATAAATATATAGTTACATGATTGCATGATACTGTACAATATTGTTAATGCACGTGACTCTTACATCAAATAATGATACTTTCCACTGAATACCCTTTCTCTCTTGCTTTCATCCCAATCATCCTCTTTGGAAATTTGGTCGGCTGTCCTCAACAAACTCTTCAATTCATCTTCTAATTCCTCAATTTTCTTCTCCAACTCCTCAACCTTCTGTTCGTCGTATTCACCCAATCCAACGGCCACCGCGCTCAGAATTTTAATCAACCTCCACAACCTGAATATGATCAATAATCCTGCAACTTCTCTCTCTTTTCCTTTCAAAAATATTTCCAAGAGGAAGGTCGCGATCACAACCAAAGCATCAAACAAATGAATGAACCAATGTGGTCCAGTTGAAAAATATTGATTTCCGAAGACGAAAAGGTTTAAAAAAATTTCGATCACGAACACGGTATTGATCAGAAACGCAATGATCGAAAGTGTTTCGATCATCTCCCCATGTTCCTCCTCGGGCCAGAGAAAGGTGATCGTGATGGTTGTCAACACGCAAAAAAAATCGGATGCAACCAGACAGAGAATGAACCAATGCCAATTTCGAGAACGAAGGCGATTTTTAATATATTCCTGAAGACCTTTCTGTCTCTGAGAACTTCTTTCCGGTAAAAGAGGTTCGGTTCCTGGGATATCATCATTTCTTTCCAAGTCCATCATTTACTTATTCCGCTAGAATAAAAGATGATCTGAGTTAAAAAAACCAAAATTCTGGGCTATGACTACATAAATGTAGCACAAAAGCTTGTGACTGATCTCCCAAGATCTTATTCAAAGAACTTTTAAATATGCACGTTACTATGTATAGAATCTCTTTTTCACAATAATGACGACAATAACACATTTGACCTTGGCCTATCGACTTTTGACGCGACACTTGGATCGCAATGTGCTCTTCCAAAAAAGATCCCCGAACCCTGCCATGAGTCTGCTGAGAAGAACGCATAGAAAATTTACCTCTGTCACAACACCTGATCAAGCCGCCGTTACCACTCATACCCTTGTTACACCTTCTCCTGGTATTCACTGTGTTCTTTGGTCTCGGTCGATCAATGCTGCCTTATGTCACCTCTTCTTGACTTAAAATAATATTTCCGCGCTCTAATTTTCTAGAATCCTTGGGGTTTGAAGAGACTTCGGTGAAGAAAGTACATCGACCCATATACCTGGACATGCAAGCCACAACACCTCTTGATCCACGCGTGCTTGATGCAATGCTTCCTTATCTAACTCAGCAGTACGGCAATCCTCACTCGCGAACGCACGCCTATGGTTGGGAAGCGGAAAAGGCGGTTGAAAAAGCTCGTGCTGTAGGTCATTCGATTTCAAATTTTTGTAAGGGCTCAACGTGCGGAACTTGATATTTTCTCCCCCTTTCATCAATAGCATGTCGCGGAATTGATTGGTGCAGATCCAAAAGAAATTATATTCACTTCAGGCGCCACCGAATCGAATAACATAAGCGTCAAGGGTGTCGCACGATTTTATAAAAGTAGCAAGAAACACATTATCACCACCCAAATTGCGAGTATCAATCGATCTTAATGATGTACGCTTTTGACGGGAATTTTCAATAATGAATGAATGCATTTTCTAATACCATCAAACAGGAGCACAAGTGTGTCCTCGATTCATGCCGCGTCCTCGGCGAAGAAGGTTTTGATGTTACCTACTTACCCGTTCAACAATCGGGGCTTATAGATCTGAACACCTTTGCCGAATCCATTCGTCCGGACACGTCACTCGTCTCAATTATGACGGTGAATAATGAGATTGGTGTAACCCAGCCGGTTGAAGAAATTGGTCGAATTTGTCGTTCAAAGAAAATTTTCTTCCACACCGACGCTGCACAAGCAGTGGGAAAAATACCAATGGATGTTAATAAGATGAATATCGATTTGATGAGCATATCTGGTCACAAGGTCTATGGACCAAAGGGAATAGGTGCTTTGTATGTTCGAAGAAAGCCGAGAGTCAGGCTTGAGGCATTGCAAAGCGGTGGCGGGCAAGAAAGGGGATTGAGAAGTGGAACGGTGCCTACACCATTGGTTGTGGGATTAGGAGAAGCGTGCCGAATTGCAAAGGAGGAGATGCAGGTCGGTCTTAACGATTCTTGATATCCTTCGTAAAGATAAGAATTTTCCCGGAATAGATGCCAGATGATGTTAAAATGCAAAGAATAAGCGAGTGATATTAATTTTCATGCAATGATTAAAAACTGCAGGGGTGCTGAAGGCGTTTTTAATTTTTTTTTTTTTTTTTTCCTGTTGACAACCACGACTATTTGTGGCATACCTACAATAACCCCGTTTGCAATTTTGTTATTTTGTAGTATGATTCCATGCGTGTCAAGAAACTTTCCCTGAGGCTCATTGATGGTATCATGTCAAGAGTTCAGCACATTGTTCGTAACGGTGATCCAAACGCAAACTATCCAGGTTATTTGTTTGTATTACTTTTTTATGTGTCCAAGTGTACGACATCTGAAGTATGAACGCCTTTCCCTTAGGTTGCGTCAACCTTTCATTTGCATATATCGAGGGAGAATCACTCCTAATGGCTCTCAAAGATATTGCCCTCTCATCAGGGTCAGCATGCACCTCAGCTTCGCTGGAGCCATCATACGTTCTTCGTGCATTAGGCACTGAGGATGATATGGCCCATTCAAGCATTAGGTTTGGTATAGGACGGTTTACCACGGAACAAGAAATTGACTTTGTTGTGGAGAGGGTAGTACAACACGTTGACAAGCTGAGAGAAATGTCACCACTCTGGGAGATGGTATGTGACATTCCAAAATCCGTAGGATCAAAAAATTTTTTTGATATTATTCACCGACCTGAGCGAATTATTTAGGTTCAAGAAGGTATTGACCTGAAATCAATTCAGTGGAGCCAACACTGATCCAAGCTTTCTTTGATTTCCCATAATTTTGTATGCGTTTAAAATCGCCCATATGCAAAAAAAAAGATTTGTGTGCCTGACCTACACGTTGAATAGTGATTAATTTGTACATTAGTGTAATTGGATATCATTATCCCAAAAGTAAAAGTTGTAATGTCTAATGAGATTAATAAAATTATTTACATGTGTTAACATCAATCAATGTCCAATAATTTCATGATTATGCAATTAAATTGTATTGATGAGATTAAAATAAATAAAAATTGTGATCTTGTAGCAATGTAAACAATATAATTGAAAAAACGTGTGTTCACTCGTCAGTCAATACAACACTTTCACTTAACGAATGATCACCAACTTAACTAAACTAGAAATTATTCAGGATTTCCCGCTATTGCTATTGGAACGAACCACTCCACTATTGCCATGATTACTCCTGGACGGCACCGGAGCTTTGACCACAGAACCCAACCCAATTATGGTCCAAAACGATAAACTCTTCATGATTGAACTTGTGCTAGGTGCAGCCGTTTTATCTGTCGTTTCCTCAGAATCTTCCGACTTTTCGGGTGGTGCTTCAGAAGCATTAGGTGGATTTCCATTACTTTCATTACTTTCTTTATTCTCATTACTCTCATTGCTTTCATTACTTTCATTACTTTTAGTGATATAGGTGACCAACAGAGGAAACTATAAAATACAAAAATGTTAAAGATATCTTATATCTATATGCGCATATATATACATAGATGCTCGATTAAATGGATTCTGACCTTAAACTCTTCAACTTCAGACAATGGTGTAATTTCAACAATGATACTGGTGTAATTGCCCCGTCTTTCGTAAATTCCAATGACGTCGGTTCTTGGCGTGATAGAAGCAGATGATTGAGGACGAGATCTCGACGGAACTAATTCCGGCTCGTCATACTCCCAGACCTCATTATATGGCGTTATGTTGAAATGAGGGGAAGGTATCGTGATCTTCCCATACTCCAAAGGTTCGTCATTCAGCTTCAGGTCCACCATTATTTCTTCGTACAATGGATTGGAAAATTTTAAAACAATTTGCGTGGGTTGATTGAGTATAAGTTTTGGCAAGCTTGCTATGGAGATTTTTGGGATACTATTTCTGTAGTTGGATCGAACGATTACTCATCGTGCTCAGCATTCAAGTGACAAAACGCAACCCATGAATACTCACAAGGCAACAAGTTTGATCTTAAATCTGGTTGCCTGAGCCTTTTGTTCGGGTTTAATGAGAATATGACGACATGAACGGCAACGTTTTACTCGTTTTGTACGAAGGTGAATGCGTTGCGGTTGAAGTAGCCTGAAAAGTGGTATCAAGAGTCATTCTAACTTAATGCTGCGGAGAAGTTAACGCTATTCAAATATTACTTACTCCACTTTGTAGGGCTGGTCGCTGTGTTGATTCATCCTTTGTGCCAGTGTGGTAACTATGAATGCGAAGACGTGATGAATTAAATATTGATTGAAGTTGCTGGGAATAAATGAGATATCAAAATACTTGTGTACTTTGATTGACATCTTTCAATTGAACCAAATCATCAACTAATTTGTTATCACTCTCAACTTTTCCAACCGCCTCATATGGTGCAACATCATCAGACTTTTGCTGCGCATGAGCCATTCCAGAGCCACCATATCGGCTACTAAAGCTGCTCATTCCGGGTATGGATAATAACGAAGAAGGAAGTGTGGTAGAAGGGATATTAAGGCGTAGATGTTTCTCAAAGTGCTCCTTAAGATGATCAAACTCTTTTACATCTGGTCTTTCATCTTCAGTCTTCTGCAATTGCACTAAAATCGATATTGTTTGATTTGATCAAAATAAAATAGAAATTCACATTTGGTCGATAATACTAGAAACCGCGTTAATTACAAGCTAATCCTGTTGCCTTTTCAAAGGTCATCCCTATTTCCTGAGAATCCCAGCGACAAACACCGCATGAAAGATAGTATGGTGACCCTGTCGATGCCGATGTCGATGTCATAGTTAAAGCAGCGGGTGCATTAGAAAGCGATGATTCGCTAGTGGCCACGACTGAAAGAGTATTTTGACAAATCGGGCATTGGAAACAATTTCGCGCACATCTAAAATAAATCATACATTTTACTGTTACTTACATTTCACATTAATTTAAAATTTTTGCTCAAACAAACCTGTTTCTTTCGCTTTTGACACTTGCAGTCGGTACTTCGAATAAACAATTTGGACAGTAGAAACAGACTATTTCCTCCTGCACACATCTCGGGCAACGTATTTGATGACAATCGTCACAAAAGTAAAGCTTTGAAATGGGGAAGGTGGAAAACTGAATACGGGGAGAGTTTACGTCGAAGTTGGATATGATTTTTTCTTCGGACTCGGGGGATTTACGCACATCCGGGCATGAACAATGATAATGCACGTACGCGAGCTGGCGTGTATCGAGTAATTGGGATGACATTTTTTTGGCCAGATCGAGATGATTTCATTGTGGTGTGAAGGCACACATTAACTTAAATTAATCACGTGAGTACGTACACGTACCTCCCCCTTTGCCAAAGTGGTAATTTAACATGCTCGAGTCTAATCGAGAATTAAAATTATAAAATTTAAAAATATGCATTTAAAGAGATAATTTTATGAAGAGTTCCATTATACTTGAGATCAAGCTTAACAATGTATAGTATTTAGATAGGAAATATATAAAGGATATACTATACTTAGAAAGGTTTCTCTGTATAAACAATTTGAAAAAAAATTATTATTATTAATCTTCTTTTGTTTGTTTTTTTGAAAACTGATATAGCTTGCTTTTATTAAAACAAAGAATACATCAAAATATTCAAAAAAAAAATTTTTAATCTAAAAAAAACTTTACTGATGACCTATTGCCATCCATTACGGGATTCTACTTTTCAATTGCTAAAAAACAAAAAAAAAGAAAAAGAAATATGAAATTTGTATTTTAGATTTTTGTATATATTTAATTAAATTATTATTTTTATTATTTTTATTATTTATTTTTTTTTAAAAAATAAACAAGATAATTTTATTAAGATAACATAGAAAAGTTATATTAGTTTAATGATGCAATTTCTCTAATAAATTTAAAACTATTTATAAAATTACAATAAACATTAGTTGAAAAAAAATTATTCAGTATACTATCACTTGTATAACATTTCACAAAAAATAATAAATAAATCAGCAACTATATAATTCAACTATAAATATTATAAAATTGATATATTAACAATTTATCAAACAATTCATTAACTATTTAACAAAAATTTATTAAAAGTTTATCACAAAATTATTTATTAGCAATTCAATAAAAATTCAACATTAATTTATTAATAATTTGACAAAAATTCATCAACTATTTATCAAAAATTCATCAACTATTTATCAAAACTATTCATTAAAAAATTGTTAACTATTTATTAAAAATTTAGCAATTATTCATTAAATTATAAAATTAAAAGTTTATTAACCATTCATTAAAAATTCAACAACTATTTATTAGCAATAAAGTAAAAAAATTGATAAACTTATATATGAATTTTTTTGAATTAAGATTAAATTTATAAATTATAAATAATACAAACTATAATATGATATATAATATGTTATTTATATTATTATAATTTAATTAATTATGTATTATTATGTAAATAATATTAAATAATTTATAAATATAAATGATTTTTTTTACAAGTTTTATAAATTTTTATTAAATAATAGATAAATAGTGACTAAATTTTTAATGAACAGTTAATAAACTTTTAATAAATAGTTTTGATAAATAATTGCTAAATTTTTAATAAATAGTTGATAAATTTTTAATAAATAATTGACAAATATTTAATGAATAATTTTGATAAATAGTTGTCAAAATTTTAATAAATAGTTAATAATTTTTGATAAATTATTAATAAATTAATATTGAATTTTTATTGAATTGCTAATAAAATACCTGTGGATCAATAGCACAGTGGGTATGCTTCCAGGTTACTATTCGCAAGTTATTGGATCAATTCCATTTCAGAACAGTATTTGTAAAATAAGTTACATTATACAAGATACATGCTCATGTCACATGCATACTTGTATACAAGATAATCTATAGAAACTTACTATTCGATCATGGTGTAATAAATCAAGTTATATAGATCCTGGTTAGTTTTAATATCAGGAAAAGATCCCATGATGTCATGTCACCTAGAATATGTAAAGACTTCAAAGAAAACTAGGAAAGACAATAATCGACTTAGAACTCTATCGATTTTACATGGAAACTCACCTTTTCTCAAAAAATCATCCTCATAGGAGACTGGGAGATTTCGGTCGCTATTACCAGTCGAAAATATACAAAGGGTTGGTCATATACTAAGAGACACATGTGTTACTGTTACCAATGGCTACTAGAGGATATGGCCCCATAGATGTCAGGAAGCTTGTTAAAGTACAATAGATATAATAGAAACCATAGGAATGGATATGTTTGTGAGAGACCTAAGGTCTTATGTAATGATCAAGGAAAATTCCTGTAGGCCATATTTGAAGAGTGGTTAAGAATAGTTACTGGAAGACTTAGGTCATTGATATGGCTTACCAATGGCCATCAAAAGATTTACTTGAGACTGCATAAATATTAAGGATATTAATGGATAACCAGTCTTTAAGGACTAAGCACGACAAGTATGTCTTATGATTTGAACACACCTTATCAAAGACAGATCCCATGATGTAAACACACCTCAAAACTAGCTCCCTAACAAAAAAATAATAATAAGAAGTTATCTAGTGGATCATCGAAACACCAGGCAGCTTGGGCATAACAGGGCAACTAACAAAGATGATACACTTAATAAATAAAATCGGGTAGTATTTAATCAGGTAGAATAGGATAGTATAGGTTAGTAGTTATAAGAATTGTTCTTATAAATCAAACTATATATTCTATAATATCTGATCAAGAAAAGCCCAGTCAGTATGACTTTAAAAAAAAAAAAAAATTACTAAATAAATAATTTTGTAACAAACTTTTAATAAATTTTTGTTAAATAGTTAATTAATTATTTGACAAATTATTAATTAATTTTTTGACAATTTATTGTTAAACTTTAATTAATAAATTTTTAATTACTGAATTTTTTGATTATTGAATTTTTTATTGTCAAATTTTTGATTATTGAATTTTTTATTAACATTTTATTGCTGAAATAATAATATATTGAATAGCAACAATCAAAAAGAATTTAACAATATTTTTATTATTAATTTTAATCAAATTCAGCAATAATTCAGCTATTAAATAACATAATTTTGACTAGTGAAAACATAGTGATTATTATTTCTATCACCTGTTTATATTATAGTTCTAAGTGATTAATATATAAAAATATTATTAATGTTTCAATCACTCAAAAAAAAAGAATAAAAAATAAAAAAAAAACACCAGTTGAAAAAAAATTATTCAGCACACTGCCACTTATGTACATTCAGCAAAAAATAAACAATTTAATAAAAAATAAAATAAATAAATTAGCAACTATATAATTTAGCTATTATATAAATATTACAAAAATCAGTATATTAACAATTCGTCAAAAAATTCATTAACAATTCATCAAATAATTCATTAACAATTTAGTAAAAAATTATTAAAAGTTTGTCACAAAATTATTTATTAACAATTCAATAAAAATTCAATATTAATTTATTAATAATTCATCAAAAATTTATTAAAAATTTGTCAACTATTCATTAAAAATTTAACAAATATTCATCAAAACTATTTATTAAAAATTCATCAACTATTTATTAAAAAATCAGTAACTATTCATTAAATTATTTATTAAAGATCTATTAACTATTTATATGACTAACTTATTATTATACATTATTAGTAAAGGACTATACTACTTAAAAAATATAAGGAGTCCACTAAGCTAGTTTAGATTAAACAAAACTAAGTATAAATTAGATACTTTAAGTCAAATTTAGGAAACAATATTATGTTTTTATAGTAGCTTGATATAGAGTCTTTAAGTTAAGTAAGATTATTGTCAACAGTTTGTTATTGTTGATTATTCCAAAAAATAATAAATTGCTAAAGTTGATATTGAAAAGAGAAAAAAGAAAATATAATTCAAAGCCTTTTAAATAATTCTTGCTCTATTTCTTATTTTCCTCTTAAAAGATATTTGCTTAATTGAAATATTTATGATATTTTAAAAACTTAATTATTCTTAAAAATGACTTTAAGAAGAATATTTGAAAAACTTATCCTTCTATTTATATATAGATTTGCTTAACGCTATTGGAACCAGCACTATATTATAGAAGAATTTACCTGATCAAGATAAAGAAATCTTTTCAAGAACTTTGTTTAACCAGGATAGAAACTTGGAGACCTCAACTTTTGTTCAAAAAAGTTTTTTTACTACCTGAGAAACTTAATGAAAAATGGAAATTGAATTTTCTTTTCCTATTTATTACTCACTTTTTGATATTATAATTGTTTCCTGAAGGTTAAATATACATGATTGAAGAGAACACTTTTTCTAAAACTTTCTTCTCTATATCATCAATAATATATCAAGACATGTAAGTGTAATCAATAAAGGCTTGTTTACATTTCAAAAACTGATATATTTTATATTAGCCAATTACCTTTAGTGAGAATTTGTATTATTCAAAATTCAAGATTAAATTGAGATAGACAAAATTCCTCAAAAAACCATAAAAATAAAAGCTCTAAAAGGATTGAAATAGTCAAAAAGGGAGAAAATAAGTCTTTTTACTACAAAAAATCTCTATAAGCCTCTCACTTCAAAAGTTAAAAAGATCTTTAAATACTTTACAGTTAGTTTTTTTTTTTTTGGAAACTTTCTTGCCATTGATATCAAAGGTGTTACTTGACTTTTCTTGATCACTAGAAGTCAAGTTTTTGTGTAAAGAGATTTATAAACAATAAGAAAAGGGTAGAAGCAATTCTTAAAGTTATACTTCAAATTGTTTTAAGAACAGTATTAAGACTTTATTAGCAAGAAAGTATAAAAACTTCTTGCGAACATCTTTTTTGTATATAGTCAGAGGATCAGTGAAAAAAGGGATTGTTTGATTTTCAAGTTTTTTTAATAATATATAATATACAGTATAATTTATATTATCATAATTTAATTAATTATATATTATATAAATAATATCAAATAATAAAGTAAAAAAAAAAAACTCTTTCCGCTGA
>CAJVPT010001148.1:0-23127 GCA_910592055.1 Acaulospora colombiana
GATATGAACATTTTGGACTTCTCCATATCTTTTTAGATGTGTTTTTATAATATTCTTATTGACTTTTTGATCCACATTTATCAGACATACATGTCAGACCTCAGTATCCTTCTTGGTTTTAGGATCTTGAAAGACTTTTTTGTCTAAGTTTTTTTTTGTTTTCTGTTTCTTAAGGGTAGTCAGGGATATTATATGTTAAATCACAAAGTTGTCTTCTTTTTGGTTAACTTCTTCTATATATCTTGTAATATCTTCTTCTTCTTGTACTCAAAAGACTAACCACTTATTTTTATTAATAAATTCTTTTTTTAACAGTCTTTTTTCTTGTGGAAGTTTGAAAATGTTGCCCAAGTATGCTTTGATTTTGTCATTTGTTTCTCCTGGAATATTGACTTCTATCACTTCTAATTTATAAATTCCTTTCTTTTTTATGAAATACGGATTTATTGATGGTGCACTGTCTCTATTTCTAGTAGTATAAGAACTGTGTTCACTAATATATTGTCTTTTGACTATTTCTTAGAGTTCCTATAATTTCAACTCTTCTGTATCCTGTGCATATGTTATTATTACTTCATTGTCTTCTATGGATTCATTATCTACTTGTTTGATAATCTCCATTGGTTGTTGCTCTGGTTTAGTATAGCTTATAGGATTTTTAATAATTTCCATAACCTTGTCTTCGATATAAGGTTGTAGAAAATCTTTTTTTATCTTTTTACCTTGTTGTCAAAGATATATAATATGATGAGTTAAAATTCTTACTTTGTGAAAGGTTGTTATGTCAACTCCTAATATCTTAGCTATAATACTATTTAAAATGGTATAGGTTTCTGGTGATGATGCTATTGATCTATTGGGTTCGCTGTTTCTTAATTGTAGTAGTTGTTGTGAGGCCTATAGGATAGAATGTTCGTCATATTTTCTTGAGAGGTTAATTAGAATATTTAATATATTTTCTTCTCTCTTATTGACTATTTGTAATATACGTTATGCTCTATTTATGTTTACTGGCTCGAATCTATTAATAGATCACGTGAATGCTTTTTATATTTATTGATAGTCTATTTTTAGGTCGCGGATAATCCTTTCTGAGATTATTGTTGTTTATGTTTTTGATTAATTAATACGGAAAAACTTTGTTTGTTATTTAGATGTGTTTATTTGTTTATATTGATGATCCTATCCTACTTTTGAGAGTTATTATCATACTTGTGTAAAGTGTCAATCAATTTGTTTAGATAACAAGTTATATATGTATGTAAGTGTTTTGCTTGTCACTTTTATGCATATACTTGTTTTGTCTGTCTAGTTTTTATGTATTCGTATTTGCATAACAAGAGAAGGAATAGGTATGTTGTTTATGTGTGTATATACGTTTAGACTGTCTTGTCTTTAGTGAGTTTTTATATCCTTCTGGGCCTTTGAGTAACTGGAGCAACATGATTTATCGAGTGGACTTAGTTACTTTTTGAGTTCCTTACAATATCAAGAAAGGTGTTAACCTGCACTAGCCTGGTTGTAAGCTGTGTGAAATTAATATTGACCCCCTGTTTCTATCTGTGAATCAGTTTGCAGGTCTTTTTTTTTTCTCCTAAAAATTTTTTTAAGAAAAAGGAGTAAAAAAGTTAGTAAAGCAGTATATACCTCTTTCCTTGATGTTTTTGGATAACTTGTTGTATATGTGTTGAAAATGCTTGGTAGCTTGATTTAAAGGATATGTTGTTTTCCTTGTGTGTTTGAACTGTTTCACTTTTTTTAAGAAAATTAATAAAAAAGGAAATTTTTTTGAAAAAAGGAGGATTAGCGGATAGAGTTTTTTTTTTTTTAATTAAAAATAGAATAAAAATATATTATATAAATACTATATAATCAATATAATTTTATTTATATTTTATAAATGTAATTAATATTAATTAATTTTTTTTCATATTATTTAAAATTTAAAATTAAACAATTTGATTAAAATTTTAAAGATTAATATATAATATAAAAAGATATTTAATTTTTTATATTATAAAAATTTTTTAAAAATAATATTTTATAAATATGAAAAAAATTTACAATTAATTTGTATTTTTTTAAAAGTTTTTTTATTATTAATAAAAATGATTTTTATATTTTTGTTAATTAATAATAATTCAAGTTTTTGTTTAAAGAGAATTGTAAATAAAAAAAAATAAAAGAAAAAAGATTTTTAATAATTGATTTAAATTATATTAAGAAAAACATTAAAGTTTTATTAATTAAAAAATAGTATTATACAATTTAATAAAAGAATAATAATAATTAATTTTTAATAAATATTAATAATAATATAAAAAAATTGATTTGTATTTATTAAATTTAACAAAATATATATTAGATTTATTTAAAAAAATTTTTTTAAATTAAAATTATTATTATATTTAAGAAAAACAGACTGTTAATAATAAAATTATAATTACTTGTATAAATAAGATATTAATTCTAATTATTCTTAATAAATTTAATTGATTTTTTATTTAAAACTTAAATTATTTATATTGGATAATATATAAAAAAATTAAAGAAAAAAATTATAATCAAGAGTTTAATAATTACAATATAGAATATTAAAATAATTAAGTAATAAATATTGTGTTTTTGATTTTTTTTTGCTGTTTAATCATTATATAGATAGTTATAATATAAAATAGATTTAATAATAGTTTTTTTTTTATCTTTTTGATTCAAATATATTGTTTATATATTATTTAAATGTTTGAAATTTGTTTTGATGTCAAGTTTTAAAATACTATTACTTCTTTAAAAAAATAAAATACTGTATTTCGATTATTCGAATTTGTAAAAAAATCTGGATGGATTTATTGATTACAATTTTCATCACCTTTTAATGACAATTCCGAATCCATAGGATTGAAAAATCTTGCTATATAAAGTTATCCGTTAATGAGTATATGCATTCTTGCCTCTTCCAAGCGCAGACGATGAAAAAAAAAAAAAAAACGACCTAGAGAAGATATGGTATATGACACTCGTGTGTATGCAACTTTGTGTAACGTGTAATACGGTCCCAGGAATTTTCTCCGAGCATTTCTATTGTTGACTATATTGTCTGCTGTATTTGTCATACACTGATAATCTCCCTCTTTCGGGATTAATATCATGCAAATGCGCGATAGAATAAAAAGGTTAGTTCAGTTTTACCTGTTATTGCCGATCGAGCCTCATTTATCCAATTTCTTTGTCCTGATTAATATCGTTTCGTTTCAACCGTCAAATATTTATTCAGTTATGGATACATACGTACGCATCCCTTTCGAATAATCGTTATTGTATTATATCAAGAAACATTATCCATATCAATCCATTCATTTCTTCCGGACAGCCACTTTATTTACATCGCGCATTTCGATATTTGTTATTTCAACGCTATGCATAACAATAGCGACGACGATACGTAAGTATGTATTTAAGTTTAGTTTACACTTGCACAAATAACATTCTCATTCTTTGCTTACATAATCTGTTACTTCAGTTATTGCGCTATTCTCTGCCATATTTTGACAAGTAACTATTGATTGTTAAGTTCAACATTACCTCCGCCTAACGTTCTATGGTGTTTTCGCTTTTGTTCGTTTTACATTTTTCTCACATAAATACATACTAATTAGTCCATTGTCTAGGATTTTTTTATTACTCTAATTCTTATTTACTTTTGTTTTTCTCTATTTTTATCTATTCTACTATTTCTTCTATTTTCATTATTACCGCTACCATCTGTCTTTCTTCTTGCCGTAAATTTATTATACCAATCGTTTCTATCGCCGCCTTTCCTTCTCGATACAACGCCCTCTTCTTTCCCGTACACTGCTATGCCTTTCTAAGAACACATGGCATGAGTATTTCATTGTGAGAATTATATCATCAAGAGAGTTCACATTTAATACGTATTCTTAATTACAATAATAGTAATACAACCCTTTCACCCTAAACCTAAAACAGACGGATGGTGGCATCGGCAGTGATATCGAGGCCATAACAATCACAAATTATTGACACAAAAGTAAACAAATAACGATAGGGGCTCTTTAATAGTCAGAAAGTTTGCAATAGCCGACTTATCGTTCATTTCGTTTATGTTAGAATATCTGGAAACGCGTACATAAGTATATGTAAGATAGAATCGAGCGGTTAAAATAAGTCGTATTTAATGATAGATAATATTAGATTGAATTAATATGCAATATAATATTCTTTTTTAATTTTTTTGTTTTCGATCTTCTCGTTTCTTTTTTCTTTTTTCTTTTTTCTTTTCTTTTCGAATCAATTATTGCTTTAAACTCATATATATATATATATATAACAATAAACAAACACCATCACCAGATATTTACGCAACATATGTACTCACAATTAGATCTGCTACGCTTCGATCACTTCATCTACTTATCATCATATACTCATTTATCCACCCATTCATAATCACCTCATTCGGGTCTAACCAAAAAAATAAGAAATCGAACAAATCGAAAAAAAAAATTATTTTAATAATTGACAATTACTATAACAATTAGAACAAAGAAAAAGTTTTAAAAAAGGACCACTTCAAATCCTTTAAAAAGAGACTTCTCCCCCGAGAAAGACCTGTTTCAACTTTATGATAATAAATCGAGTAACTTTGGTTCGACATATTTCCATAATTATCGAACTAATCAAAGGCGGGTCATAAGGTGAGTGATTGTTTAAAACAAAGGGAATTGATTTTCAATTTATTAATCGGAATTATTTTGAATAAACGGATTTATTTTCAGTGAAATAATTTAGGTATCAATTAATTCTGGAATTTTACTTTCAACATTCAACTCGAGAATAGATCCTAAAAACCACAAAAATACGGAAGGCATTTATTTTTGCGTATGCAAAGTTCGCTACGGAACACAATTTTCACCCGTCCTCGCATTTATTTGCACATCGATTTCGTGATCACAAACATTCTCGGAAATTTGTTATGTTGGGCTTACAAAACCCTTTCTCCCTAGTATGTAAAGACACCGCCTCTTCGTCTGTTCCTGATTCCTCCTTTTATCAATACTCCCTTTATTACCTATCCTCTTCTCCACTTCCATCCAATTCCTTCCTGTCCACCGCTTCATGCGCATGCGATTTCCGTCTGACGATCCACCAGTGCATTGACTCCCATATTCTGGTGATTACTAACTACACCATTGCGCCTTATTGTCTGATCCTGCTTTGCATCGCATTAGGGTTGTTATACCATTTCATCCGTGTAGATAGGCAAAATATTTGGTTACCTAAACGGCACGATCGAGGGTGCATACGCCCGGGACCATATTTTTGGTGTTTGATCAGCGCTCTGTATTTGTTGTGTGAGTATTTGTTTTTTATTATTATAAATCAAAGCTTGAATGTGATTGTTCTTATTACGGTATCACGTCTAAATAAGATCCTTGATGTCTCGTTTTTTTTGCAACCGCCGCAATTATTAACTATTTTTATTTTTATTTATTTATTGTTTTCTTGCAAAAAAATAAACGTATACAGTCAGAATCATACACTCGGTACTACTCCTTTCCAATGCTTATCATGATGTGATTTCTGCAGAAAGTAAGTATTATCGCAACCTATCTAATCTGAGTTGGTTTTCTCACTCACTCTTTACTGTTGCCTTCAAAGTCGGAAACGTGCTGCCTCAAACTTTCGGAGCTGCACTCGTGATAACATGTCCGTTGAGTATAAGTGTGTCATCATTTTCATGATTAAGTTTTTACAACCTTCGCCTTTTCTTTCATTTCTCATTATTTTGGAACTTAACTTAAAAAAAATCGAATTGTTAGTCTACTCCAGGTCCTCATTTGAATTCGACACTTCTCAATTTCTCACGGTTCCCCGCCGTCAACCTTCTTCATTCAGTTCAATTTTTTCTTCGATGTCAATCGCCCACTACAATGTTCTAACCGACATTATGTTCTTTCTTCTTTTCTTCATGTCCTTTGTAACTTTCCTGACCCTTGCAACACTGACTGGGTACTATGCCAACATTGGAGACATTGCGAATGCAAATTCGTACTTTCGTATTCATCAGTTAGTCTGGTTTTCATTGGGCCTATTATATGTCACAGTGATGGTGGGTACATGGTGCAGTTTTGTTAGTGCGGTGTGGGATAGGATCAATGGATTGCGTGGGAGAAATGAGGATGGATGGATAGAAGAAAGGAGTAGAGAGGTGAAAATAAAGTTAGTGCAATTGAGACGCGGTTGCCGCAGTGTAAGTGCTTTGGAATTTTGAATAATTCTCTTGTCTGACTTTATTTTACAATGGGCATTTATCGTCCCATGATCATTACAGCTTTCATTCCCAATTATAGCTCAACTAGCGATTGCCCTAATCGAACTTCCTGCCTGTCTACCTTATAGCTTATATTACCATAGCAGTACCATTTACAATCGAGAAATCAATCTATTATATTTCTTCATTTGGAATTTTGTGGTGCCGGCAGTAATAAATGTTATGCAAGTGATAACAATCTATCAGTAAGTGTAGGGATATTAAAAATAATTTTCTATTCCTCATTATTGCGTGAAGTTTTATACTAACTTTGCCTGCCTCTTTTGCGCACACATAATCATCATCTGTTCAAATCGTGTCTGTCGAATAGTATAATGACCACTTCCGAAATATCATCTACTTCTCCCAAAAATTCTCCTCTTAACGTTCTACATCACAGTCCTTCCAGTATGAGAGATTTGAACTCCAATGATTCATTAACACCTTATCTCAGTTACGGGGACGGTGACAAAAAGAATCTTTCTGAAAAGCAAACGATCACAGACTTCTCAAGGTCATCAGAAAATATTTCCATTAATGACTCTGGTCACAAAAGCAAAGACTCTATAATGACTCCGACTCCAACCCAATATTTTGATTCAAAGTTGGTAAAGGTTCCGCAAACTCCACAAAGATTGTTCACAAATCTACGATCCTCGCGTGAAACGCGTTTTCCTACAAACAAAAGACGCGATTCTGATCCCGAGTACACATTTCGCCATCATAAACGCCCCCATCAACGGAAGAGGGCTAGTGATACCTACGCCTTTCCTAGTCGGAATAATAATAGTAATCAACCAAGAACTTATGATTATTACTTTGACTCTGGGGGAAATGTTCGCAGAAGTCTCGGCGATTATGAATATACTGGTGGTAATGTAGTTGGTGACAACTTCGGAGGTAATAGTAATGATAGCAATCACTATATAATAGAGAATATGGTAGACAACGAAGGAAATATTTCGCGCGAACTAGGAGAAGGAAGTGGCAGTGGTTTTGAAGGGGAAAGCATAGATAACTTATTGAGACGATATAGCACAAACACCACAGTCACAAGCAATACCAACGTATCTCTTGTGTCCCCAACATTTTCTACGTCACTTTCCGTCACACCATTATCGCCCTCTACTACTTTATCATCACCAATTTTCCCCAAATCATTATCACCAACGACAGAAATCACGCCAATAATAACAACGCTATCCTCAGATGTAACATATACAACACCACCCATCTTAAATTCTCCAACGAAGCATAAGTCGCCATTATCATCATTGGTTAGTAACCTAAGATCTCCCAAATATTTTCGACGGCAGTCTGATTCTCTATCATTAAGATCGAAGCGACAAGATAAGGGAAAGCGGAGAAGCGATGACGACGATAATTCTCTGGACACTGATCTCAGTGGACCGAGTATCGCGAAAGGCGTGGTATATTTGGATGATACTGTGGATGAAGAGGATGAAATAAGGCTTGATAAGATGAAATATTTGGCATTCTCAAATGATGACGATATTAATTCGACGAATTCTCGTAATCAAAATATTGCTAGCAGAAGTTTTTTGAGAGGACATAAGAACAGTGGTAGTATTAGTAACGCCGGAGCAACAAGTTTCAGGGGAGTCACCAAATCTATTACGAGCGGTTTGGCCACGAGAAGTACATCATCCTTGTATCCACATTTGAGGTATTCTTTCCATCAGAGAAGTTTCAGCAGTGGGATGAATGATGACGTGAGTCGACGAAGATCCAACACCCTGTCCTCAGCCTCAATTTCTACTCCTCCAGAACCAAAATCGATACAAGATCTAAAGCATCAAACGCATCAAAAAAGCTCTTCTTCACCGGAAAATATATTATCAGGTTTATATCAGGAAGATTTTAATTATGATGCGGGAACAGGTGGCCGTGATAGGACAGTTAGTGAAGAAATAGGAGTTGATGACTTGAGTAGTTTGAGAAAGGAGTGGTTGTTAAAGAAACCAGCGCCTGCCATACCTCGACCAAGAAGATCTGATAGTTACAAAGATAGCATATAAGTGTGCGCATGTGAGATATGTTGGGTGGAAATAGACATTAGTCGGATCTACTTCGCAATTTCCTTAAAAATAATATAATAGTTGCACATAAAATCATATTGTGGGCTTTTATAAAAGCTGGACTTTTGTTTGGGCTTTGTTAAATTTTTGTAGAAAATTTTTTATATTCTTAATGTTATCAAAAAATAAGAAAAATACTTGCATAAATAATCGATGATTTATTTTAATTATATATGTAATTCGGCAATCGATCGAAAGTACGATATTAAACTAAAGTATAATATATAAAAATTTTACTAACCTTGGATTGATTAATTGATGATTTTAAATTATCGGAGAAAAAAAAAAGGCAACCTCGCATTATGGTGATCCGATACGTAATTTTGATTTTCTCGGGTCTAATATAGTTCTTAGCTACATACTATACATTCTTTGAAGATCGAATCTTATTGGGAGTGTTTATTCTCAGCATCAATTAGTATACTTTCTAAATTAGGCAAGGATATTTCCACCCCCTTTTCGAATCCAATGTTATCCCACTGCGAACTTTATTGGTGGGACGCAGCCAAAAAGTTGGATCATATTAATACGTACTGTGAGTGCGACCACATGATGAACACTCAATACGTATTTTTAGCGCATGCGTTACCATGACTGAAAATCAAATTATGCCTGGTGAGTTAAATTCAAAAAATCAAATCTGATTTTAGTAGAAACTCTATAGTCATCATCCAATCCCTTCAAAACATAAAATTAGTTGTCGATTGTATCGAATGGTTAGAAGAAGCAATAAAGGATGGTTCCGTAAATTTTATTGATTATAATCAATTCGAAATTATCAAAGAAATTGGGAGAGGAGGTTTTGGCGTTGTGGAATGTGCAGAATGGAAGCCTCATGAAAAACACGTTGCATTAAAACGTTTGAAAACGGATCTTCCGGAATTAGACGAAATGTCGTTAAAAGAATTCATACGTGAGGTGGGATGTCTTTAATAAAGTTTCCAACGAAGATGATTTTTATTTTTAATAAACTATAATTCTTTGTCAGGCAAGACTACTTAATAAAGTCCTATACCATCCAAATCTCAATGAATTCTATGGTGTGACGAGAGGTTCGTGCCGATTTTGTATTTCTGGCATTTTTTTACTTTGATCGTCTGCTAGGATTCCTAATAAAGTTTCCATAGATCCCGAAGGGCAAATATACACGCTTGTGCTGCAATACGCAAATAATGGTAATCTTCGTGATTACTTAGCGTCCCATAAGGATTCGCTCAAATGGGAGGATAAGCGACGAATGTCTTTGGACATCGCAGAAGGAATATGCTACTTGCATTCCGAAGGAATCATCCATCGAGATCTGGTAATCACCTTAAAATTTATTAATTATCCCGGTGTGTACGCAATTAAAAATTCACGGTTCATCATTTGTTTAACATTCTAAAAACGTTTTAGTGCACGATGACAGAATGATGATAGCTGATTTTGGCCTTTCAAAGAGCTTGGACGAAAATCCTGTGACATCATCGAATTCGGGTCTTCGAGGAATGGCAGGATATATCGACCCTCAGTGCTATATTAAGCACGGATTTAAAAGAGATAAAAAATCGGACATCTTTAGCTACGGGGTTATCTTATGGGAGATATCAAGCTGTCGAGTTCCCATTCCGTATTATCCATTCGATCCTGTCGAAGGTACCCCTGTAAGCTTTTATAAACTATATAAAAGATGCCAGAACAAAAATCCGAATGAACGACCAGAAATTGAAGAAGTAGTCCATATTCTAAAGGACTTAGATATCGAGTTAATAATTCCAATTTTAGATATCTCCAGTAATGAATCATTAGAAAAAAGCCGTTATAGTATCGGTTCTCACCTGACAGATTCTATATCAATACCTCAAGGAAGTTACTTAGTTTTAGACACGAACCAAGAGACAATTCAAGTTAATAAGTTACATACCCTTCAGGGACAGCGAAGTGTAGCCAAAGAATTCTTTAGAACAGGAAATTTTGTGAATGCACTAGAGCTTTGGGAAGTTATTCTTAATGATCCTCGACGTAATTCTGATGATGAAAGAGACGGTCTAAGCTGGAATCTGGCGGGAAGATATATAGGTGATTCTGCAGGAAAAGTACTAGCCAAGTCGCTATGCAAGAATAGTACTTTAACCGAATTGAATCTAGAGTCTAATCGATTAGGTGATTCGGCGGGAAAAGAACTGGCTGAGACTCTATGTAAGAATACCACCCTGAGAGTCTTAAGCCTACGACATAATTACATAGGTGATATTGTAGGGAAGATGTTGGCCGAGGCCCTTCTTAAAAATGACGTCCTGACTAGTTTGGACCTGTCGTATACTAGAATAGGCGCTCTAACAGGAAGAGCACTGGCCGATTCCCTATGCGAAAATACTGCTCTGACAAATTTGAATCTACGGTCTACTCGATTAGGAGAATGGGCAGGAAAATCATTGGCTGATGCTCTATTCACGAACAAAACCTTGATCAATTTAGATTTAGCCAACACTAGATTGGGTATTTCCGCGGGAAAAGCAATGGCTGATGCTTTATGCAACAATAAAACCTTGACTGATTTGAATCTTCGATCCAACCAGTTCGGGGATTTTGTAGGAAAAATGCTGGCTAGTGCTCTAATTGATAACAATGTCTTAACTAGCTTTGATTTATCGTATACCATGTTGGGAAATTCCGCAGGGGAAGCTCTAGCCGAGGCTTTATGCAAGAATACCGCCCTGGCTAAATTAGATATAGGTGGCAATTAAATAGGAGATTTCGCAGGAAGGATGTTGGCTGAGGCTCTTTGCAAGAACAACACCCTAACCGAATTAGATATAGGTGGCAATGTAATAGGGGATTCTGCAGGAAAAGCATTAGCCGAGGCTTTATGCAAGAATTTAGCTTTAAAAAGCTTAAATATAAGTTGGAATGAATTAGGAAATTCTGCCGGAAAAGCATTAGCTGAAGCTCTACATAAAAATACTACTCTCAGTAACTTGATCCTTCGATCAAATCCACTGGGAGATTCGGCAGGAAAAGCACTAGTCAAAACTTATGCAATAATAGAGCCATGATTAATCTAGACCTAACACATACTAGACTGGGGATATCCGCAGGAAAGGCACTAGCCGAAGCTCTATGTAAAAATACTACCCTGAGTAACTTGAATTTACGGTCAAATCCGTTGGGGGATTCTGCTGCGAAAGAACTTGCCGAGGTTCTATTAAACAATACCACCATAATTAGTCTTGATTTGTCGTCTGCTACGCTAGGAGATTCAGCAGGAAAATCACTAGGCATGGCTCTATTTAGAAATACGACTCTAACCAGCTTGAACGTAGAATATAATCAACTAGGAGATTCTGCCGGAGAGGTGCTGGCTAAATCCCTGTGCGAGAATAAAGCACTAATCTATCTAAATATGAGATCCAACAGACTTGGTGATTTATCAGGAAAGGCATTAGCCGAAAATTTATGCAGATGCTCCATTTTAACTGAATTGGATATAAGTTATAATGAAATAGGAGATTCCACAGGAAAGACATTGGCTGAGGCACTGCGCGAGAACACCTCCTTAACCCACTTAAACTTAGAGTCCAATCAACTGGGCGATTTGACGGGGAAAGCACTAGCCAAGACTCTACATAGTAATACCACTTTGGTTAATTTGAATCTACGGTCTAATAATCTAGAATATTTAGCGGGAAAAGCATTAGCTGATGCTCTATCCGGGAATACCACTCTGTCAATTTTAGATTTATCCTGTAATACACTAGGTGATTCGTCAGGGGGATTACTGGCTGGGGCTTTATATAAGAATAGAACCATGACTAATCTGAATTTAAGGTCTAATCAACTAAGTGATTTAGCGGGAAAAGCATTGGCCAAGGCTTTATGCGTGAATACTGTATTGACCGTATTAGATGTGGGTAGTAATGAAATAAGTGATCTCATAGGAAAAACCCTAGCCGAATCTCTATGCGAGAACAAGGCCTTGACAAACTTGAATATTGAGTCCAATAAATTAAGTGATCTTGCAGGAAAAGCGTTGGCCAATGCTTTATGCAAGAACACCTCCCTTACCAATTTGAATTTACGGTCCAATAATCTGGGAGATGCAGCAGGAAAAGCATTAGCCAAAGCCTTAATTGATAATACTACGTTAACTAGTTTGGATTTAGCATATACGGCACTAGGCGATTTTGCAGGCGAAGCATTTGCTGAGACTCTAAATAAGAATGCCACCTTGGTTGATTTGGACCTGCAGGGTAATAAACTAGGGGACTCTGCCGGAATTGCACTTGCTAAGGCTATACACGAGAATGCTACGCTGACTAATTTGAACTTACGATCTAATCAACTGGGAGATTTGGCAAGAGAGGAGCTGACCGAGGCTCTATACATGAATATCGTCCTGATAATCTGGCTCTAAATTAATTGATATAAGTTATAAATTTTATTTTTGTCAAATATTGTTTTCTTTTTCTATTAGAGTTTATGGGATCAAAAAAAAAAAAGAAAGAAAGAAAGAAAAAAAATTAACATTAGTATATATAGACATTTATTTAATTCATCGGAGTTTATATAAAATAGACAACTTATTACTTTCTTTAAAATCCTGGTCGAAAAATAATGTACAATCATCTGTTTAAAATATTGCAATCTAAATTATTTTGCTTTTAACGCACATTTAATATCATAGAAAGCATTTTACTTAATCATTGCATCGACACTAATAAATATTATGCATTATATAGCTGTCAATATGAATAAAATATAGTGCAATGTTGATTGAAAAATCATTGTAATCCATACATAATTGAAAAAAAAAGATGAAATCAAAGAATGCAAAATTATTATTTCAAACATTAATTTCATAATGAAATTGTTTTTTAAAATTTGATGATTAATAAAAATAAGCTTTGACTTATTAAAATCTCTCAAATTAGATCGCAAATATTTTTATAGCCTGCTACAGTATCTAATGCACAATTTTTAAGATTCTTAAAATCTTTAATTTTAAAAGATTTTTACAATGTATCAGGAAATAATGGCAATATATACATGAAACAAAAATTCTTGACAAAGAAAAATGAAACTTTTAGAATCTTATAATATTTAAATTATCGTGATTCTTCATGACCTTTAACCTTAATATAAGGTACAATCTGCCCTAAAAAAATTTGAATATTTATTTTGCTGAGCATTGAGTAGGTCTATTGTTTTTTGTTGCCTTCGATATTTATGCGCCAAATTATAAGAAAACAGTTTCTCTGGTAAAATTAAAAATTAAAAATTTTTTAAAAAAATTATATAATAATAACAAATTTTTCCGGATATTTATGTGAACTATGCTACTTTTTTATTTGATCAATTACGCACTAGTTGTTAAAAAAGAAAGTTTATTTTAATGTTAATCCCAATATTTATTTATTATAATTTCAGAAATTATTATTACATAGCGATAATATTGATTTTCTTACGTCTAAATTGACAAGAAATTATTCTCATTATTCTTAATAGCGCCTCTGTTAGTGCTTTTCCTCCCAATTCTCCTAATTCATTATAACCAATATTCAAAATTAGTTTTCTTGCGTAGTGCCTCTTTTAGCGCTTTTCCTGATACTCCTATATTATTTTGACGCATATTAAAATGAGTTAGGGCGTCATTCTTGCATAACGCTTCTGCCAACGATATTGCCGAATATGCCCCTATATTATTCCGGCTTATATCTAATTCGAGAAGAGTGGTATTCTTGCCCAGTGCTTCTGCTAGTGCTTTTCCTGCTGATTCTCCTATCTTGTTGTCGCTTATACTTAAATTAGTGAGTGTAGTATTCTTGCATAATGAATCTGCTATTAATTTTCCTGCATCTTCTCCTACCTCGTTAGTATTAATATTCAAGATAGTTAGTGTATTATTTCTGCGTAGTGTCTCTGCCAGTGCTTTTCCTGCATATTCTCCTATCTCATTACTGCTAATATCCAAATTAGTCAGTGAGTTGTTTTTGCACAGTGCCTCTGCTAACGCCTTTCCTGCCGATTCTCCTATATTGTTCGAGCCTACGTCTAGCTCGTTCAGGACACTGTTCTCGCATAGTGCTTTTGCCAATGCTTTTCCTGCAGATTTTCCTATCCAATTATCGTTGATATTCAAGTTAGTTATTGTGGTATTCTTGCAAAGTGCCTCTGCTAGTGCTTTTCCCGCTAATTCTCCTATATCATTACTACTAATATTCAAATTAATCAGTGTAGTATTCTTACATAGTGTCTCTGCAAATGCTTTTCCTCCTAATTCTCCTATCCCGTTACCACTAATATTTAAATTAGCTAGTGTGGAATTAACGCATAGTGCTTCTGCTAGTATTTTTCCTGCCGATTTTCCTATTTTATTCCAACTTATATCTAATTCGACGAGCGAAGTGTTCTCGTATAGTGCCTCTGCCAGTGCTTTTCCTGCTGATTCTCCTATTCCATTATTTCTAATATTTAAATTGGTTAGTATGGTATTTTTGTATAGAGCCGCTGCCAATGATTTTCCTACTGCTTCTCCTAATTTGCAATAAGAAAAATCCAACGCATTCGGTTTACAACAATCAAATAACGTTTCTGCTATATTTGGATCAATTTTTAACGCCAGAGTCCAGTAATTTGTTGATAGTTTAAAATAATTAGTTTCCCAATAAATTTTCCCAAATGCCAGAAATATTTTTATGTTATCAGGATCAAAATGGTCGGCTAGTTTATAGAAGTTTAATGATTCATCGTATTTTTTAAGTGAATAATTTATATCTCCACACAAAATCAATGCTTCTATGTTGTTGGGTTGAATTTTTAGCGCTTTGTTGATATATTTTGATGCTTCGTCATATTTCCTGAGTGAATAATTTATATCACCACGCAAAATTAATGCTGATATGTTGTCAGGTTGAACATTTAATGCTTCCTCGGTATATTGCAATGCTTCATCATGCCTCTTGAGTGAAAATTTTATCCTTCCGTATAAAATTAACGCTAATATGTTGTCAGGTTGAATTTTTAATGCTTCCTTGGTATACTTTAATGCTTCATCATATCTCTTGTGTGAAAAATTTGTCTTTCCGTATAAAATCAACGCTGATATGTTGTTAGGTTGAATTTTCAATACTTCGTAAGTATATTTCAATGCCTCATCATATTTATTGAGTGAATAATTTACATCACCACACAAAAACAAAGCTGATATGTTGTCAGGTTGAATTTTTAATGCTTCGTTAATATATTTCAATGCCTCATCATATTTCTTGAGTGAATAATTTATATTTCCACACCAAATTAATGCTGATATTTCGTCAGGTTCAATTTTTAATGCTTCCTCGATATATTTCAATGCTTCATCATATTTCTCTAGTGAAAAATATATACTTCCACATAAAATTAGTGCTGATATGTCTTCAGGTTGAATTTTTAATGCTTCCTCGGTATATTTCAATGCTTCATCATGTCTCTTGAGCGAAAAATTTATCCTTCCGTATAAAATTAACGCTGATATGTTGTCAGATTGAATTTTTAATGCTTTCTTGGTATATTCCAATGCCTCATCACATTTCTTGAGCAAATAATTTATACTTCCATATAAAATTAACGCTACTATGTTGTCAGGTTGAATCTTTAATGCTTCCTTGGTATATTTCAATGCTGAATAATATTTCTTGAGCAATACATTTATATTTCCACACGAAAGTAAAGCTGATATGTTGCCAGGTTGAATTTTTAATGCTTCCGTGATATAATTCAATGCTTCATCATATTTTTTGAGCCAATAATTTATATTACCACACAAAAGTAAGGCTTCTATGTTATCAGGTTGAATTTTTAATGCTTCGTTAATATATTTCAATGCCTCATCATATTTCTCGAGTAAATAATTAATATTTCCACACAAAATTAATGCCTGTATGTAGTCAGGTTTAATTTTTAATTCTTCATCGGTATATTTCAACGCTTCATCACATTTCTTGCGTAAAATTATATCCAAACGCAAAAGTAATGCTTTTGTGTTATCAGGTTGAATTTTTAATGCTTCGTTAATATATTTAAATGCCTCATCATATTTCTTGAGTGAAGAATTTATATCTCCACACCAAATTAATGCCGATATTTCGTCAGGTTCGATTTTTAATGCTTCCTCGGTATATTTCAATGCTTCTTCATATTTCTTGAGTGAAAAATATATACTTCCACATAAAATTAGTGCTGATATGTTGTCAGGTTGAATTTTTAATGCTTCCTCGGTATATTTCAATGCTTCATTATATTTGTCAAGTGAAAAATTTGCACTTCCACATAAAATTAGTGCTAATATGTTGTTAGGTTTTATTTTTAATGCTTTCTCAGTATATTTCAACGCTTTATTATATTTCTTGAGTGATAAACTTATACTTCCACATAAAATTAGTGCTACTATGTTGTCAGGTTGAATTTTCAATGCTTTGCTCACATATTTTAAAGATTCATCATATCTGTTGAGTAAAATGTTTATCCTTCCGTATAAAATTAACGCTGATATGTTGTCAGGTTGAATTTCTAATGCTTCCTTGGTATATTTCAATGCTTCATCATATTTATTGAGTAAATAATTTATATCCCCACACAAAATTAATGCTTCTATGTTGTTGGGTTGAATTTTTAATGCTTTCTCAATATATTTCAATGCTTCCTCATATTCCTTGAGTGAATAATTTATATTACCACGCAAAATTAATGCCGATATGCTGTCAGGTTGAATTTTTAATGCTTCCTTTGTATATTTTAATGCTTCACCATATCTCATGAGTGAAAATTTTATCTTTCCGTATAAAATTAACGCTGATATGTTGTCAGGTTGAATTTTTAATGATTCGTTAATATATTTCAACGCCTCATCATATTTATTGAGCGAATAATTTATATTTCCACACAAAAGTAAAGCCGATATTTTGTCAGGTTTAATTTTTAATGCTTCCTCGGTATATTTCAATAATTCATCATATTTCTTGAGTGAAAATTTTATACTTTCATATAAAATTAGTGCTAATATGTTGTCAGGTTGAAGTTTTAATGCTTCTTCGGTATATTTCAATGCTTCATCATGTCTCTTGAGTGAAAAATTTATCCTTCCGTATAAAATTAACGCTGATACGTTGTTAGATTGAATTTTTAATGCTTCCTTGGTATATTCCAATGCCTCATCATATTTATTGAGAAAAAAACTTATATCTCCGCACCAAATTAATGCTATTATGTTGTTGGGTTGAATTTCTAATACTTTCTCAGTATATTTCAATGCTTCGACATATTTATTGAGTGAATAATATATATCACCACCCAATATTAATGCAAATATGTTGTCAGGTTTAATTTTTAATGCTTCCTCGATATATTTTAAAGCCTCATCATATCTCTTGTGTGAAATTTGTATCCTTGCGTATAAAATTAACGCTGATATGTTGTCAGGTTGGATTTTTAATACTTCGTCAATATATTCCAATGCCTTATCATATTTCTTAAGTGAAAAATTTATATTTCCACACCAAATTAATGCCGATATGTTTTCAGGTTGGATTTTTAATGCTTCGCTAATATATTTCAATGCTTCGTTATATTTTTCAAGTAAAAAATTTATACCTCCACAAAAAATTAATACTAATATGTTCTCAGGTTGAATTTTTAATACTTCCTTGGTATATTTCAATGCTTCTTCGTATTTCTCGAGTGAATAATTTATATTTCCACACAAAATTAATGCCGATATGTTTTCAGGTTGGATTTTTAACGTCTCTTTGATATCCGTTAATGCTTCGTTAAACATTTTGACATCATAAAAAATTTGACTTCTATCAAAATAGGCGTAAAATTTTTTAGGCTTCAGTTTAATTGCATTTTCTAAATCATCAAGTGCATTTTTATGATATCCGAGCTTCTTTGAATTGCGCGCTCTTCTGCATCTAATTAAATAACTTTTCGGATACTTTTCTAATGCGCGTGTATTCCACAAGATAGCCTCCGAATAGTTTTCCTTCTTCTCGGCTGCAATTGCTCGGCGGCATGTGTAATCTAGGTTCTCCGGTAATATCCATTTAAAAAATCTTTTAGAAAACTTATTGGACATGGATAATCCATAAGCGCTCAACTTAAATTTTAAGAACATTTTGTGATCAAATTCAAGCGCCGGATCTGACGGCTCATGCTTTAATTCTTGGGGATCAAAGTAACCTGCTGTTTCCATACGTCCAGAAATACCCTTTAAAATTGTGCCTCGCGGAGTATTAAGAATGTTTTCTTGAATTGGAGTGCGACACAATGGGCATTCAATTTCTCTATTTTCAAGTTGTGAAGTTGATGACCAGTCATTAAAAGCGGATTTGCTCATTTTATGCCCACACGCCGTAGTAATTAAATCTCCAGTAATTTCTTTTGTTATAGGACAAGTAAATTTATCGGCAATAATATCTAATAATCCAGATTCGTCCTGTACTATATCTTCTCCAGCAATTTTTTCCTTTCCTTTATTAAGTTTTACTTGATTAACTAATGGCTTATAAATTGTTTTTTCTCTCTGGATTCTTTGCAAAACTTTACTAATTAATATGTCTATATTCTTTTCCCCGCTATGTGACTGTTTTTTGTAAACTTCTAACTCAGTCTGAACTATTTGATCGAATGGATCTGGTTTCAAAGATGATAATCTGAATAACAATTCTACGGCTTTGCATCTTATAAACCTATCTTGGGAATTGTGTAGAGACTCCAGGCCTATGTAGTAACATAAAGCTAAACTAAATTCTTGTGAAGTTCTGTTGATGATAGATTGCACCAAATCAAGTACTGCAAACCATAATAAATTTGCCAAAGAAATAGACTCTTTTCCGGATATCATCTTAATAAACTCTGATTTATCATCCAAAATTTTATAATTCGCTTTTAATGATTTAAACCTCTCATCAAATACGCTCTGCCAAATAAATTCCAATAGCATGACTTCTCCTTCTTGATAATCTTCGTCTTCGTCCAACGTCATTAAAACGTTATTAACCGTTAGTAGTTCACGCCATTGAATATACCAACTAGAAGTGGGATATGAAAAAGACAACACCTTTATGGGTGTCATAATTCCATGTGTAATCTTCTTTAACAAATATTTTGCCCGTCTGATAAATTGCGATGAAGGATCCTTATCATTTTCCATATTACGTAAGGTGTCTCTTAAATGAATAATAAGGAAGTTGATATTATAGTTGCTGAAATACATTTGAGGGTTTTCGAAATTATTGCGATTATCTAAGTTTTGATATTTAAACTCGTTTTGTTCGGCTTTTGTTAAACGATAATGGATTTCTAAAAAATTATCCAGGCTGTCATACATATTCTGAAATTCCATTGTAATTATCATTTTTGAATAGTAAATTCTTTCCAAAACAGAAACATAGGTCCTAAGATGCAATTCCAAATGAAAAGATGTTTTTTCATCCACATATTCATTGAATGGCGAGGCATCAGATAATTTTTTTAAAGCCGAAATAAGCATTTCAAATGAAATATTTTGATTGTAGTCTTCCACTAAATCTTTAAGATTGTATAAATTCTCAGGTTTACTCAAATCTTCAATAAATTCGCGAGGTTCTGCTGTTCAAAAAAAGAAAAAAAGAAAAGAAAAAAAATTTTTTTGTTATTATGAGATAATATTTTTAAGAACTCATTAACGATAACCTCAGTTACATACTGATTATAATATCTTGCCCAGTCCCTGTCTCTTGAACCACGGAATATGCAAAAACATCTAAAGGGTCATATTAATAAATTAATATACTATATGCATATAAAACTCATATTATTTTTAACTACTAAAATTTTAACATACTGGTTTCATTTAATCCGTGCTTCCACATTATAACCGTGTTTCCGCCACGCTTTTTCGCTATTTTCGAGGATTCATCTGCTTGCTTACGTAAACTTTCGGGAGTTTTTGACAAGCTTATTTCTGAAACTCCGATGCTAAGAGTAACCGACAATTTTATTCCGTCATAATTAAAAAAATTATACTGAACACAAGTCCGAATTTTTTCCGCAATTTCGAAGGCCAGCCCTATATTTTTATCTTTAAAAAGAATAATAAACTCATCTCCACCATACCGTGCAAAAATATCATCAGGGAGAATTAGATTTTGAATTAATCTGACTAATTTTTTTAAAGCATAATCCCCCGTATCATGAGTATTATTTCCTTCTTCATTTATATTTTTAAAGTGGTCAATGTCGAAAAATAATAGACTTAGGTCTCGCTTTTCTTCTTTTGCACTTTTGAATTCGTCATTAAACACCGTGTCAAAGTACTTTCTATTATAAATCCGTGTAAGACCATCAATACGATTTTCGTATTCCCCAGTAGGGAGGTATTGAAGAACGCTACGACCCATTGAAATTTTATCATTCCGTCTTAACGTGCGGTGAGTATATTTTGCAAGCTTTTCGTTATTAACGTAAATTCCCGATTCTGAACCAAGATCAAATATTTGAACTCTGCCTTGATCATTTTTAATGCTAGCATGTTCTCTAGCAAGTTCTTGATCTTTTATAATAATATGATTAGAGTCATTCCTCCCTATACTTATTTCGATTTGATCTAGGAAAAAGTATTGATTTAGAGGAGAACCTTTAATAACCATTAAGCAAGCCTCTTTAGTAGATATAAAACTATTATTTCCAGAATAGACCTTTGGAGTGTAATCAGAGTATTGATATACGTGCTCAATTTCAACATTTTTGAGGCGGTTAATTATATCATTAATTACTGGGCGCTTTCTGGGATCGTCATTCCATGCATCGTAATAAAGTTCTTTATAATCTACTGGAGTTAAATTGACCGGAATTTCTCTATTACTAGTAGGGATTTTGTTACTTGATATCTCCCATAATATTACTCCTAAGCTATATATGTCTGAATATTTGTCCATTTTTCCATCAGAAGAGAATATCGGATCTATATAAATAGCATCTTCTGGTTCAATAGTAGTTTCAAAGGTAAAGCCATCCTTGCTATTAAGGGATATTGATGAACCAAAGCTTATAATTATTAATGTTCCATCGTGTTCTAATATATTTTTCGAGTTCTAAATTTAATAGAGCAAAATTGGATATGTTACGAATAATTTAACACAACTACAGCATACTGTACTTACTAGATTACAATGTACGATATTCGCATTATGAATATATTGTAAGCCGTTTGCAATTTCAGCTGCCATTTTTAGTTTACGGCGCCAATCTATTTCGTCAAAATGACGTCTTAAATACGTTCTGAGGTCTTTTCCATAGCAATGCCGAAGTACCATGGAGTCAAATTTCTTAGAGGGATCTAAAATATATTTAACTAATTAATCGCTTTCAATAAAATGCAAATATACAGTATTTTCTGTATATATTAGTATAATTACTATTTGTTATTTACCTTTGGTGACTCCCAAAAATTTTATGACATTTTCTGCAGTTTTAATTTTTTTCAGGTTTTTCACCTATTTATAAATTCCAGGTTTTAGTAAAAACAAAACAGCTTGCAAGGTAGATATTGAAAAATTTCGCTTATATACCTCATTGAAAAATTTCTTGCGATATCTAATTTCGTCATTTTCTAATAAATATTTGAGAATGACTGTACTCCTCTCGGCACTTAGACAAGCACGGCTGACCTCACTTGAAGGACCAGCTGAAATGACTTCAAAGTCTTCTAATGCGCTATAATTAATCTCTTCTAAAGAATTATCTTTGATGGAACACATTATACGTATCTGAAAAAAAGTTATCGTATGGTATCACTTTAACTATTTTGCAAATTCGTAACACAGGTCAACTCTATCATTGTGTGTTAACTCCGTAACTCCGATGAAAGAATTAAAATAGTTGAGATCATCAGAATTCAGTTCACACGGTAAAGAAAATCTGCATACAGTACGTATACGAAAAATCCAAAACATGATTTTCATACAGCGGTACTCAAATTATTATTGTTTTTTTTTTTTGTAATATCTGCAGCCAGGCTAGATCGTAGTTATTAATCAATTATTGAAAACATAATTATATTTCATTCAAGCAGCATGATACATACTATAGGAAACATTTCTATCAAATCTAAAAAACTTGTCATAAGCAATAATAGCCTCTAAGTTTGACATTGGGAACAATATTTTATTCCATAATCGACTCTAAGTAAATACTCTTCTAATCCATCACTTCATTACCAGCAGGTATTTATTGCCATATATTCTAACAAGTCACTGGGATATATGAAACTATAAAGGGAATGGGTTAAAAAAAAGGGTGGAAATATAAAAAATACACAAGCATACTATAAGAAAATAAAAACAAAAAAGAAAATAAAAATATTTGGGTTTTTTTTTCAAAATTCACTTTTCAATAAGAAATTCACAATTGAAATATTCTTTATTCTTCTAATTATTTGAGAAACTTATCTATTCTTTTACCTGATTTCATTGTTATATGTTATTTGAGAAGACTTATCGCATAGAAAAATCTTTACTTTTAGTAATATACTTAGTCTCAACTTTCTTCAGGTAGTAATTTTATATTCATTTATAGTAATAAGATAACTTATTATAGACCTTATATTCTTATTTAATTCAGTATAAACTGAGTTATATTATTTCAATATGATATTTTTAATGACTACATATAGTTAAATGAATTTTGCTAGATAACATCTTC
>CAJVPT010001149.1:0-23121 GCA_910592055.1 Acaulospora colombiana
TAGAGATATAGCTTTAGCGACACATATTAATATATAGTTTACAAAGGTTTAATAAAGCACACCTAACTAACCTGACAGAGGGTTAATTTAAAAAAAAAAAAAATATGAAGATTTTAAGTAATTTTTTATTCTCCATATTTTTATTCTATTAGTTTAATCATTGTGATTAATTTTTCATGAGCCTTATTTAATGACTTTTTTCTTAAAATTCAACATACTAAGATTTGACAAATCTTAACAAAATTTGTTAGAATTTAATGATTTATATCTGAAAAATGTTTCATAGAATAATAGTTATATACATTGTGAAAAAATTTTTTTTACTAATCAGCAGTAAAGTTTGAAAATCCTTTGTCACTATTTACTTTTCTCAAAATTTGATCAATATCTGATGGCATTTAAAAATTTTCCATCATTGATTGTATTTTATCCAATGTATTATTTGTCAGTATCTTTTCTTCAATCCATATTTGTTTAACGAGCTATTTATCAATATCTAAAAAAAGATAGTATATAGAATTGATAATTAAATATTGAATTTAATTAAAATAAGATAGTTAAAGGAATTTGAACCATTTGACATAATTTTCATTAATAAAATATTTTCATATTATATTTAAGTTACGGCTTCTTTATTTGATAGAATCTCATTTATATATTATCAAATCTCTCAATATAAACAATTTATTTATATCTTCCATACCATTAAAATTATAAAAATTATTTTCTTAATTGGCATTCTTTTTGCAATAATGATATGATACTAGTGTCAAAATATGTCAATATACTTTTTGTGCAGCAGAAATATCAAACAAAATTAAGATTAAGACTACTGAATTATTTTTTTCTCTTCATTTTCAACAGTTTAATCAAGCTTTATTTCTTGCTATAATTGCATCAATTTGTTGACAATTGAAGAAAAATAATAGTTTATGCGATGCAAACTTGGTTCACTAGGACTTGTTAATATGTCAATAATCAATATATTTTCATATTTAAATCATATTTCATATAACAAATTTGCAATAGCTATATATATAACTTTAGTACTATATGTTTTATTATTAAATGTCTAAAACCAATCGATATTTAATATCAATTCCAAATACGAGTCAGCTATCTCTTTCTTTGTTAAAAAATAATTTTGAGTTTTCATTATTAAAAGTTTTTCAAATATCACTATCATAGATATTACATATAAGTTTGTCAATGCTTTATTAATCTATTCAATATCAAAGATTAAATTTAAAATTCAGATTTTGATATGCTTGTGACAATTAATATTGAATAGTAGAATATAAAAATTAAATTGGATCAATTAATTATATTTTTATTTAATAATACTGATTATATAGATAGTAAAAAATCACAAGTTTTTTTTTGTTTTATTGTTGAATTAGGAAATTCAATATAAATATATTTCATGACAAATAGTCAATTGTTTTTTTGAAAATTAAGAATATAATCCTATCTGTATAATTTATAGTATCTTTGACATATCACAAAACTAATAAACTAGTCTAATAATTAAAGTTTATTATTAATAATATATAAAGATTCACAAAAGAGCTCAAATTCTTTTCCATTAATTTCAATTAGCATCAATTTCATAAATTTTAGCAATGTATCTATTATACTATTTGATAAATTAAATTGAATTCTATAGTTCATAATTCACAATAAAATTTATATAAAATAACTATTCTAAAATTTACTAGAATTTGATGAAAATTCATATTTTGATGCCAAATAATCTTTGAATATATCATTTATTTTTTCATTATTATTAACTTCAGATTTATTATTTTTAGAACTTGCATTATTCAATTTCAGATTTTGTTAATATTGCTTAATGACATAATTTGACTTAATGAAATATTTCACATTTTGTGTCAAAATATAAATTTTTTATTTGTTGAATGTTTGCCTTTTGTTTTTCAATATCTATAGGAAAATTCTATTTGTGAGTTAACAAGTAATTTATTATATTTACTATGGTTCTAAATAATTTTCACTTTTTTAGAATTTTTTCTTAAATTTTTATTAAGTAAAACTGAAATTAAATGCTTTCTTGACATTTTGAAAATTAGAAAATAGTAATATAAAGTGGCAAAGTTGTGATTGATATACTGTATTAAATACTTTGAATTGTAATATAATACAAGTAAAATATAAAGAATAATATACTGTATAGTATAATATAATATGTAATTTCAAATTATAATATAATATAATAAATAATAGTATGATATTATATGTAGTCTTGAATTGTATTAAAACAACATGAATAATTTTATTTAAATATTTCTTTAATTTAATATTTTTTTTCTATTACCTAAAATATTTAAATAAAAAAAATTAACTGGATATGTTTTTTACAGAGAATAGTTACTTTTATCTTCACAATCTTCATAATTATTCCTGCTATTACAAACTTTCTTTGTATCAACTACATTATAAGTAGCAACAGTTTATTCAATAATACCTGATACTGAATCTTCAATCCCTATCATAATAGCTGAATTGCTTAAAAGAATACAATTTATTGTATTGCTTAAAATATTGATATCTGAAGTTATGTAAATATAAATACTAGAAGTTAAATTGTTACCCCAAACTCAAACTAGGAAGGCTATCAAAAAAGATTGGAATTAAATTATTGTTTAATTATTAAAATTTACTTTTATTAATTAAATTATTTATTTAGGAAATGAAGAATTACATACACATGTCAAAAAACTAAAAAGAGAAAATATTGAATTTATAAAACAATTAAACTAAATAAAATATATTAACAACAAGTTTTCCAAAAAATCAGAATAGCATAAAAATAAAATAGAGGATTTAAAAAAAGAAATTGATTGGCTTAAATCTGTGGAACTTGAATTTGATTCTATAGTTATAGAATCTAGAGCAACCAATATATCAGAATCTAAAAGTTTGTCAAGTTTAGGAAAGTGCCAAAGAATTCAATCTAGGAGAAGTAGTAAAGATATAAAACTGGTAAATTTAGTTACCAAAAATAAGCCAAAATTAGAAAAAGTGAGAACAGAAAGGAAGGCCTTAATGAAAACCATTCCTGATAAATATAAATTGAGAGTAAACAAAGTTTTTTCAAGTGATATGAATAAAAAAACATTACAAAAGTTGATATCCAAATTAATAAAATTCATGGCCACATATTTTAATTCCTTATAAAAGCAAATAAACATATAGTTAGGTATTTTATATTATCATCAGAGAGAAAGATATTAGAAGGCAAAAACTAGAAAACTGGGAGTGAACCATTGTCATTTATATGCAAATAGCCAGTTAAACAAAATAAGATTGATAATATTATGTATTTATACTATCTTCAAATATTAATTTTTAATAAATAATTAAGAAAAGAATACAAAGAGACTAGTGGATCAATAGCATAGTAATAGTGCTTCCAGGTTATAATCATAAGGTCTATAATTCAATACTGCTTAAGGACTAAAATAAAAAATTATTCTTCTAATCAGATTTATTGGTTATTCTATGAATGTCATACCTAATCATTTGAAACAAGTTTTAATCAAGTTAGGCTATATGAAGATAGGACTTCTGTCCTTCCATTGATCAGGGGCTAAGATCTATGGTTATACTACTGAAAGGATTACATGAAGAAAGGTTTCTGGTCTAGCCTACCATAAATGTTCTAAAAATCTTCTATCCTGGCAATCTTCAGAATCCACACCTTCCTAGTTCAGAATATTTCAATTTGATATTCTACTTAAATGAAAATTAGTTATATGAAATTAATTTGATGTCATATATAGTAATAAAGAAGAAAAGTGCCTCCTTTCAAGGTTTGAGCAAATAATATTTGGAAGTATTGGAGGGTGAATTAAATCTCATCAGTTACATATAATATAGCCTAGTTTAGTAAATATAATATAAAAATTTATAAAGCACACTATTGAATTAGCTTGTTTTACTGTTAATGATTGTGTATTTGACCATCCAATCCCTAACTGGGTCTGTCCTACTTACAAAGTGGTAGTAGGTTCATCTATAAAAAACTACAATAGGTTATCATTGATATATATAAATATATAAATATATAGTTTATATGATATGACTGATATAATTGTTATAGGATTTAATTATCCATCAAATTGGTAAGTTAATTCTTAATAAAAGCTTACATCTAATACCAGTTACAGTTTAAAAAAAAAAAAGTACAAAGAATTAAAAGTATACAATCATTTATTGAATGAAAGTCAAAGAAAGTTACCAAATATTAAAATAAATTAATTAATATAATTAAAAAAACAAAAATACATTCACCGGAAAAAAGTAAAACTAATTTGAAAAATATCACTAGAAAAGGAATAAATATATATGATTATAGTTGATATTATGAAAAGATATTTTTCAACAAAATATCTGCAGTAGTGATCTGTAGGCAATAAAATTAGTAGTTGAAAAGATTTTTACTTGAGCTACTAATTAAGTGATAAATTACTCCCAAAGTTGCACTTGGAGTAGTAATAATCAAGATAAGTAAGCTAATTAGATATTTAATTTTAGCGATTTATTTTACATGTATAGTATACTAATGGTTAATAAAACATATATAATTAGCCTGACAGAGGATAAAATATATATATATATATTTTAGCAAAATATTTTATGATAAATAATTACAATATTAATTATTATTACTTATAGTTAAAGGATTTGTTAAAATATTCTTTCAAAGTTATACTTAGAGTTTTGGTATATTAAGACAAAACAGTGATGAGTGAGTTATGTAAAGTCTTAGCTTTAGCGAATCATTTAAAATATACAGTATACAAAAGTTTAATAAAGCACACGTACCTAGCCTGACCTAGGATTTATAAAAAAAAAAAAAGGATTTATTGAAATATTTGAATGAACATTCAAAATCAATTCAAGTGTTCCAACTAATTCATAAATAATATTGTGATAATTTATATTTCTATAATATAATTTTTTTTTAATAACCTATAATTATATTACAATAGTATGTCTTTATTGAGATATTGAAAAATATTACAAAGTTTATAGACTTTCACAAAGCAACTAATTTGTTGTTGTATATTATTAGTTAAAGAATTACACTACTTAAAAAATATAAGGAGTCTACTAAGCTAATTTGAACTAAACAAAACTAAATTTAAACTAGATACTTTAAGTTAGCTTTTGAGGACAATATCTTGCTCTCCTAATAACTTGGTATTAGTTTCTAAGTCAATCAGAATTATTGATAACAGTTTATCACTATTGATTATCTCAAAAAACGATAAATTACTAAAGTTGATACTGGTGAAAAAAAAGTGAAAAGAAAAATAATTCAAAGTTCTTTAAAATATTTTTGCTCCATTTCACAATTTTCTTTCAAAAGGGGTTTGTCTGATTGGGATATTCTCTAAGCTTTATAATGTTTGAAGAACTTAATCATTCTTGAAAGTAACTTTAAGAAAAATGTTTGAGAAGCTTATCCTTCTGCCAATATATGAATTCACTTAATGCTACTGAAGTTAACATCATATTATAGAAAAGTTTATCTAATTGAGATAAAGAAATCTTTTCAAGAATTTTGCCTAACTGGAATAGAAGCTTGGAAATCTTAACTTTTGTTCAAGAAAGTTTTTTTTTTACCACCTGAGAAACTTAATGAAAGATAGAAATTGGATTTTTTTTTTTACCTATCACTTACTTTTCAATATTGTAATTGTTTTCTAGAGGTTAAATATGTATGATTGGAAGAAATACTTTTTCTAGAACTTTCTTTTCTACATTACTAATTATATATCAAGACATATGAGTATAATCAATAGGTACTTATTTACATTTTAAAAATTGATATGTTTTGTGTCAACCAATCATCTTTGGTACTATCCAAAATTTAGGATCAAATCAAGGTAAACAAAATTCCTTAGAAAATTGTAAAAATAAAAATTTTAAAAGGATTAAAATAATAAAAAAAGAAATAAATAAATCTTTTTATCACAGAAAACCTCTATAAACCTTTCGCTTCAAAAATTAAAAAAATCTTCAGATACTTCACAATTAGTTTTTCCTCCTTTGAAAACTTTTTTACTAATGATATCAAAAATGTTACTTGACTTTTCTTTGTAATTTTTAATAAATTTCATAAAATTTGAATTTTTATATCAAATTTTTTTTTACAATATGTCAATAACAATCATAAATAATTCATCAATCTTTTTATTAGCCAAATTCAATTAGTAAAACTAAATATACAAAAAAAAAAAAAATTTACTTTTTACATACATAAAAAATCAATTTATTTATAAATAAAATATTGTTTCAATAACTTTCAATTCTTTAAAATATTATTGTAAATAAAAAAAATATGCAATATATTTGATTATAAATTTGTTTAAATAGATAAATTTATCTTTATTATCAAATAAACAAATAAAATCTTAAAAATAAAAATTTTCAATAATTAAAAAAAACTTTTAACTATTCAAAAAATTATTTTCTTTTTTTTATTATCGCACACCAATGACTCAAGCCAAATCAATGGTAATTCATGATAAGGGATCTAAGGAGTGTGCATTATTTGTATTCTATTTGCCGATCAAATAAGATCAAGTTTACAACAATCATTTTTCATGACGAATTTTCTATGTTTAGAAAATTTTCATGAAATATTGATTCTGATGTTTTTATCATTTCAGCAAGAATAAAAAAACACTTCGCAACCGATCATCGTATTTGCGAAAAATACTCGAAATGTCCTCTGTTGTATCATCTTTCCATCGCTGGAAATCAAACAAGCCTTAAAAAAGTTGTGAATGTTTTTTTGTCCTCGATTTATAATCCAACGCATTTTTATTTTTTATTAAAGTTTATTAAATAGATCTTAACACGCTTTTGTTTATTTAAATGACGGGCGATTCTCGTGATAAGATAATCCTTCTCCATATATACTCTATCATGTTATTGGTCCAATCTTATTATTTACATCCTTTAACGTTTTACTCTATCGTTAATACTAATGCGTTTTCTGAAACCTCTACTCAACTTGCACTTTTCCTTCACTCGTTTTTTCGACAATTTTTAATAAAAACCTTATTTGAATTTTGCATCCGAAATGGCAGCGAAAAGTTCTCGCTTTGCCGAGCTGTTAAATAGTTTTGAACAAAATAGTGACGCATCTAAGCCAACACCTCTCCCAAAACCGCAAGTTCCCATTAATAAAAAACCGCCGCCGTTACCTCCGCGTGAGAATTTCATTTCAAGTCAACCCAATTCTTCTACTGAAATAAGTGCACGTGAAAAAAATCAGGGTATTAAGGCGAAATCTAGATATTTGGATGTAGACGAATTTCAAGATGATAGCTATGAACCCAAGCCATCACGAATAAATCGGAATAATGCTAGTGGATTAACGAGGCTTGTTAATATCACCGCTGAAGACCAGGAAGGAGATAATATTGGATCGAAATTCACAAGAACAAACGTCAAAAATGTGCATAATAAGATGGCTGGTAAATACGCAAAGGAGGAAGATCAGGAAGGGAACGATGATAATTCAGAATCGTTAATCACAAGTAAAAACGTAAGAGGTATCCACATGATGGCAAACAAGTACTTAAATGAAGGGGATCAAGAAGACAACAGCAGAACAAAGCCGTCTTCATTAATTACAGGAAAAAATGTTAGAAACATACAACAGATGGCTACTAAATGCTCAAATGAAGAAGAGGATCAAGGGGGAAACGATCAAAAACAAAATTTAGCTTCATTAGTAACAAAGAAGAATGTCAGAAATATACACAGGATGGCTAGTGATTACTCGAACGCGGAAGAAGATCAGGAAGATGGTAGTAGAACCAGATCATCCTCGTTAATAAATCGAAATAACATCAATGGTCTGAAAAAGGTTGCCGACGCTTATTCGAATGTTGAAGAGAATGGTGACGAAACAAAATCATCTTCATTAATTACAAGCAAAAATATAAAAAATGCTCACAAAATAGCAAACAGTTATTCTAAGATGGAAGATGGACAAGAAGATGACAATGAGTCATCATTATTCACACGAAAATCTGCTATAAAGGCGACCAGCTATTCTAATTCGGGAAAAGAACAGGAGGACAAACCTCAACTATCTTCATTAATAACGAAAAATAATATTAACAGATTACAAAAGGCCTCTAGCTATTTAAATGAAGACGAAGACGACGATTCTAGAGATATCCCGAATAGACCACGATCATCTCCATTGATCACACGGGAAAACATTAAAAGAGTTCAGAAAGCTACGAGTTATGCGCAAGAAGACGATGACAAACCTCGGTTACCTTCACGAGGTAATTTAAATAAAACTCGAAAGGAGACGATGAATCGTTCTGACGATAATAATTTTGATAGATCAAGCAAATCTCGAGGATCTGTCAGTCATTTTAATGATGACGCGGAGGAGGAGGAGGAGGAGGAAGAAGAGAAACCTATAATTTCGCGCAAAAAGTTTCAAGATTTGCAAAGTATTGCTTCTTCCATAATTAAGTTAGATAAAGAAGTTAGTCCCAATAGTTCAAAAGTTGGTAATAGGAAACCTCCGCCATTACCCCCCAGGCATAATTCCACCACCCGTGTTATAACCGAGGAACCTTTAGAAAGCGAGAAGGGTATCAAAAAATCTGTCGGGAGTAGGACTAAACCACCGCCATTACCTCCTCGCGGAAATCATAGTCGACAAGACACGAATGATTCTTCGGATGTGGAAAGGGAAACGAAAGGAAGGCCTCGATCGACTCGAACGGCTTCGTACTCGTCACAACTTAGTGTTGAAAGTCCCAGTATTCGAAGAAGGGATTCCAGTAATTCAATGAAAAGTAGTGAAAGTACTGGCAATAGGTTTAGCACAGTGGACAGCGATACGATATATGAGGGAATTGAAGATTACCCAGATCCCGTCAGGTAAACCAAGATGATTTCATCCTTCGTTGGTTGATCAATCGAATAAGAACCGTAACCCGTAGGTTCAATTTAGTCGCTGCCTTCCTATTGTTGGAGAAGGTTTTGAAGGACACCTTGACTGTTCGGGTATTTATTTATTCATTTTGTTTTATTGCAATTTCATTTACAGTATATACTCTATCGACTCACCTCGAAACGATATTACACAGAAATCGACTTTTCAATCGTTGATGAATATGCCAGGGAAACGCCAAAATCAGAAACGGTGTCAATTGCGAAACTGTCTAATTATTTGACATCTGTTTGGGAGCATGACCTTTACAAGTTACGCGCTATTTATGTCTGGATTACCGACAACATTTCATATGATTGTAAATCGTTTTATTCAGGTATTTCTCATTAATATAACTATACTCGGAAGAATATGTTTTGGTAAGAAAAGATGCCATAAATGGGACACGAAAAATGACTATTTTTAGGTAAATTGAATTTTAAAGCATCGAAAGATGTTTTAAAGACCAGAATGGCAGTCTGTGCTGGATATAGTGAATTGTTTTATGACCTTTCTCGCGAGGCCGGTTTGAATGTATGCAAGATTGGTGGAGGCGCCAAGGGTAAATAGGCTTTCCTAAAACCGTTAAACTATTTAATTAATTACTGATTTGTAAGTTTATGTTATCAGGTGCAGGTTATAATGTTGGTGACTCGATAGGACCAGGCGATTATCCGCACGCTTGGAACGGGGTATTTTACGAAGGGGAATATCTATTGATTGATTGTACATGGGGTGCCGGATCAGTTTCTAACAAAGAATTTGTAAAGAAATTCTGTCCATTTTATTTCATGTGTTCACCAACAAAGTTCATATACACACATTTTCCGGACAAAGTGAAAGAACAATATTTGCAACCGACTATCACTCGTCCGGAATTCATCAATCAACCCCATTATAAGCCAACATTTTTTGAAGAAGGCCTTTCTTTTGTACACTATTTTGGATGCGAAATTGAAACATCAGAAGACAATATAATCTTAGACGTGGAGCAAACAATTAAAGACGGAAATGCTAATAAAATTGTGGGGTATTTGGAGTGGAAAGGTCAGGATCTTGACACGTTCATTCAAAGATTGTCTAAAACTGGACCAAAAGGAGGTATAATACATAGGATAAGAATTGGTTGTCCAACTCGTGGGGATGGAATTCTGAAAATATTTTACATGAAAGGAGGAGAAAATTCGGTAAACCTTCGTTCATATAGGATTGTTGCCTTGTGTCTATCGCGATATCCATCGTTTATTCATGATGTTAATTATATGTTAGGGCCCACAAATCGTAACCATGAAAGTCAAAAATCTCGGAACGGGTGGCAAGTGCAAGAGATTCGTAAAATTATTCGCAACTCCTTTCCCCTGTTCGGTCATTAGACCATTTACGTCCCAATTAGAATACACTAAAAAAGTTAGATTCGAGGTCTTGATACTTAATCCAGATGAGGATGGCACGACACCAGAGATTCTGGTTATTGGTCCGGGATTCGAGAAGCAATCATATTTGGAACCTGTGATCGAGAAAACTAAAGAATTTGGTCTTATCACCTTGGCGTGCGATGTAACGTTGAATTATAAGGGCACTTGGAATTTGGCGTCCCGGAACGGCGATAATAGCTTCAGCTTCCTCGCAAGTTACGACGTCAAATAACTATAGGTCAATCACCGAAGCGGCGATAATGTGTGCAGTTTAAATCGGATATTTATAAAAAGTTTTGATTTTATGTATATCATGTAAAATAGAACCATTGATATTTTGTTATAAATAAGGTGGTGTTTATAAAAATCATCATTAAATAAATCACAATTTTTCATTTTAATGGGGATTTTCATAATTTTAAGAATAATATAATGTAATCGTTGTTATGTTACCATCATTTTTTCCGGTCACGTATTCCGCGTCCATCATTTTTTGGTGATCCAGGAAAATACACAGCATATTCGATCTTCACACTTTTGCTTTTTCGACAAACGTCATGAGCAGCATCAAGTCTCTCCTTCCACCCAAGTTATCCGTCGCCCAAGTGACAGGCGGTGCTAAACGGTTTGCTAGCCTCGGTGAATTTTACAGCAAGCTTCCCAGAGGACCGCTGGTCGAAACACCCAGACCTGGATTTCTGGGGAGATATTATTACAAATATGTTCGAACAAGTTCGCCTGTACCAATTTTACACGTAATCTTGGGCGTTGGTCTTATCGGATATACGATAAACTATCAATTCCACTTGAGTAAGTGGTTTCTATTTAGCGTATTAAGTAGCTAGATAAGAGTTCAAGGTGGTCTCACACTCATTTTTTTTTTTTTTTTTTTTTTGTAGAACATCACAAAAACAAAAAGTATCACTAATTCGGGCGCTGATTTTCTTTTTAATAATGGTTCTTGGAAAATAACTATTCGAGTGCTTCGGGAGTTTGATTTACGCTCATTTAGCAGAAATTTCACATGATTCAATCAATCTTACGAAATCTGATTCCAAGAATAAAAGTAATTTATCAATTACGAATTGAAGTGGTATTGCCCAAGTATTGCGCATACAGAATAACTGTTGATTAATGTGTGACATTTCATTCTCTGTTTTCTTAGTGCCTGTGCTTACAGACGGACAATCTTTCTTCTAAACATTTCAATGAACAAAAAAAAATACATTGCTTCGTTCATATTTGGTAAAGTTGTGAAATAACAGTCAAGAATTTGGGTAGAAAAAAAAGATCATCTACATCAAGACCTTGTGAGCAACAAATTGCGGATGTACGAAGCACGCAAATATTTTATTGCGTGAGTTTTTGTGTAACATTGGGGTTAACCTTTTTGCCATCCTGTTGAAACAAAATGTCAAAGAGTTAGCATATATATGCGTAGGGATGGAGGTGTATTAAAAAAACAAAAAAAATCACAGTGAATCAAAGACGTGGTCTCAGATTCGAGTAGTTCGATTCTTCATGTTTTTCAACATTACCTTGTTGATTCGGAATCTCGGTGGTGGATTACGATTGCGGCGTCCTTTGCGCGACCTAACTCTAACGACGTGAGAGTGGATCGCACATGAAACGCAATAATGTAGTTTGATGTATAATTTAGGAAGTGTGTATTCTGAATTTAATATTAGACTCAAAGAATGAGTAAATTTATTCGAATAAACTTGTTCAAACAATTCATTCATCCAAATACCTTCATACACGGAAGCATCTGTAATATCACGAACAGCAGCACTTTCTACCATGTTACGAACAGTGAACCGTTTAATTGCCTTGTCCTGTTGTAATCGTTGAAGCATGGTTAGCGTCGTACTTATCTACCAACTTGATCAAGACGAAACTTATTAAATGAGCACCTTGGGCACGCAACGAGCGCAGTTGGAACACCGCACTGGTTTGACGTGACCACGTCCAAGTTTGTTACGTCCGCCGTTTCTTCTTTTCTTGGTCTAAATTGGGCAGATTAACACAGTTTTCTTTAGAATTCAATAACAGTAACTTGACAGATTCGGGTGCTTCTTTTGCAATACGTGCAAAGAATCAAGTCATCGAGAGAGCGTTCACTCACTAACCATCGTCAATCAGCACAAATGGATTGAAGGAGGAGGAGGAAACGAGATCATGGGTTTTTTCTTACTTTTTATCAAAAAAAAAAAAAATTCCATCCAATCATGTTCCATCTTCACCTTGGCTTGTCATGTTACACTCGATTAACGTCACAGCATTTGCAACGCTGGAGTGTACAAAAAAATCCGTCGAAATTTTTCTTTTTAAAACTATGACAATTTCTGTGTTCACTATCCTAAAGGAAAATACCAACCTTTCTTAACATCTGCTTTCGCCGGTACTAAACGAATTTGTCTCAATAAAATTTGCCAAATATGATTAAACCGATACCGACCGAATGTCTACAAGAGATATTTGAACACCTCCAAGACGACGAGTGTTCACTATTCACTATTCTTCAGGTGAACCGTTTCTGGTGCAAAAACGTTGTGCCCATATTATGGAGAAATCCTTTCGAACTTTGTTCGAAAAGAGGTGGTTCACCTAACCTCGTGGAAACCTTAATTTCTTGTATGGACATCGAAGCAAGAAATCGTCTGAAACGTGATTGCAAACCTTTAAAAAGGAAATTTTCGCGATCCCCACCGAGCTTCAACTACTCCTCTTATTTGAGAAGGCTGACCACCAGTGACCTTTGGGAAGCAGTTTTATTATGGGTCAGTTATAAAAAAAGTTGTGATAACATTCGACCGCATACGAGAACAATTTCGCCGGATCAAAAAATGATCGCTGGTGTTATAAAAGAATTGGGATTGCTTTTCAATAAAAATTGTCCAAATTTTGATCAATTAAAGTTCAATGCAGACCATGATGAATTGATTGGATTTTATCTATTATATTGTTTACCACATATTCGAGAATTCAATTATTCTGGGTGGGGTAATAAAGAGAGAAATTTCGATGCCGCTTCAAAATCACGTAATTGTAGAAACTTGAAAAAATTGGTGGTCGAAAAAATTTCCGCCGAATCAAAACAAATCGTTCGTGGACTCAGATATGGTGGAAATGCGAGGTTCGATTACAACGAGAGATATAAGCGCCGTCATTTTAGTTCACTATTTAATGATGTTGTATCTTCGTACACAAATTTTATTGACGATGGATCAGAGAATGACTTGATCAGCGGTACTTTGGATCCATTTAGCATTAGCGTAGAAAATCCAAAATCCGAGCGAGAATTATTGTTAAATCTAATTAAAGTTCAACGTAGATTAGAACTTGTTAAAATATCTTACAGCGACCTGAACATGGATTTCTTTTCGTCAATCCAAACTCAATCGAGAACCTTATCTTGGCTGGAGTTCGACACCGTTTACTTCGACAATAGCGTAACCTTAGAATCATTCGGATTCTATGAAAATTTGGAGACGCTCTTAATTAACGCGTGTCGCTGGGAGAATTATAACGATCACCCATTACAGCGGCAAGATCATTCTCGGGAATTCTTGAAACCCCAAGGATTCTCACCGTCCAAGTCTTTCCGTAACTGTAATATGATGTTCCCAAATCTTAAAAGGTTGAGCATCCGTGGAACGATAATACCAAGCAAAGATCTTTCATCGATAATTAGGAATTCCAACAAATCGCTGACCAGTATCTGTCTGAACTGTCAACAAGACATCGACCTCCCGGTATTGCGCATGATCATCGAGCATTGTAGCAACGTTCAAGAACTAGAATTCTACTTGGACCGAAAAGACATACTCGAATGCTTCATGATGTTGAGTGGACTGGACAGCTTGAAAATATTACGAATCTATGATGTTAAGATTGACAGAAATGTTGGCATGAGTGGAGACGGTAATACGCGGGAGACGGGCAACAATGATATGGAAGACGGAGGTGACGAAAGTTACCTGGAACCAAGTATGACTTTGCCAAAGGTGGCGAATTTCCTACCAAAATCTCTGCGTTGGTTAAGCTTTCCGAAGGCATGGGTATTCACGTTGAAGTCATTGGATGAATTCTTTAAAAATTGCAAAGTACCCTTGCAAAGGCTAGAATTGCGATATCGTATACCGAATGATGGTGTGGTGTTCGGTGGCAGGGGTTCCAAAGATTAGGATCTACGCGAATTTTGTGGTCGTAGTTACATGTCATGGGCGGGTGAATGGAAGGTTTGGGATATTAGATCAAAAAAAAATCACACGGTTCAAACTTAGACATTTTTTTTTTTTTTTTGTTTGCATTTCAAAAATCAAAAGTAATTGTTTAAATTTAAAAAAATGTAACATAGAGTTCTTAAAAATAAAAAATCTTTGGGTTTTTCTTACAAAGATTTGGTGACACATGATTCATTGATGTAGGACGGGTTTTCTTATTGATAATACTGGAATTTCGGGAGGCGAAATCCCGAATACATAGTACATTTCGTTCTGGCAAAGGCGATGCCCATACTGTAAAAGGTCGGGGGTTTCCCTTTCATAAAGATGTACCGATTTTTCTAGTGATCTCTAAACCCTAGCGCCCATTATGCTACCCGGAAAGATAGAATTAATGAGCACAGAAATTCGGTTCGTCTGGATCGGTAATCACGGCTTCTTGTCAATATCCATGAAATAATTATAGTCGATATTAACGTGGCGTCAATTCTGCACAGTTTAAAAGAATTAATATAAAAATCAGCATGCCTATATAAAAGGACATTTTATCATCAAAGCCAAATCAGGTGCATGGAAATTGGTTTTTTAAATATTTTTGATTAAGATTAGTAGTATAAATTTTCATTTGATTTTTAAATTTTTATTTTATAAATTTTCAATTGATTTTTAAAATTTTTATTTTATTCTATTTTTTTTTTTTTTTTTTTTTTTTTTTTTGCAATAATTCATTAAGCCAAACTGATACCTTGTATTTATTATATCAATTGATTACTTAGCATAAAATATACTTGAGCATTATCTATATTGTATATAGAATCTAACAAATTCATCTTAAGCTAAAGTTTATAAGCTTGATTATAAAAACAATATAATATTTTATAAGTACTTTGGATAAATATTTTTTGGTTACTTATTTTATTATTGTTCAATTGTCAAAGTTAATTATTTTATATATTACTAAACAAAATAAGAAAAATATTAAAGAAAAAAAAAATATATAAAATATAAAATTATAAATATACTGTATATCTACAAAAAAAAAAAAAAAAAATTAAAATTAAAATTAAAAATTAAAAATAAAATTAATACTTTTGAAATTTTTTCTCAATATATTTATACTCTTATTAAATATTCTTTTTTTTTTAACTATTTAAAAAACTTATTTATTTTTTATTTTAATTTCTTTTTTATATATTATTCAAAAAGACTTATTATTTACTAAAAATTTTTATTTTTAAAAATATATCTAATTTTAACTTGCTTTGAATAATAATTTTATATTTATTCACAATAACTAATAGCTTATAATTAATTATAAATTCTTATATAGTATTTTTCTATAGTTGTCTTGTTCCTTAAAATTTTTAATATGTAAACTTTTCTGATAGATTTTTTAATATTGAGATATGGAACTATATGTACTCTATTTCTTTTTTCTATTATTATACAATAATTATTTTTCTTAATACCTTCTAGGTATTCAAAGCATTTTATTAGACTTGTTGCTTATTGATGTTCTTTAACTACTGAATAGTTGAAGTTTTTTATTTCTATATTATTTATTGTATTTTCTTTTGTTATTTTTTCTTAGATAACTTGATTTTTTTTATTTCCTATAACAATCCACAACTTCTATTGTTTGTCACAATCATATTTTACTAAAAAATATTTTGATTTTTATTTTATCCAATCCATCTTTCAAAATCCGATGAACTATTCTATTATCTTTTCTTGTATAGTCTTGACTATTAATAAATATCATTCTAAAACTAGTTACTTATCTATATTTTATATAAACTATAACATTCTTTAGTTTCATATTTTTTTAATATCTATATTGATTAGTTGATCCATATATATTAAACAATTGTTTCTCAGTGAAGGTATAGCTTTTTTATATTTGTCTGATGTAAGGTATTTATTGATTGGACTATTTTTTTTATTTCATTTAAATATGTTATGCCATTTTCAACTTTGAAAAGTTATACCTATATTTAAAGATGGGTCCTTAAAGGGGGAGGTAGGGACATAAGTCAAATGTCCCTCACTAGAAAAAATTAAATTTTTAAATTAATAACCATAAAAAAACTATCTACAATTGTTCTCCATTATCTAAATCATTGATTTATAGCATTTCCTGACTTTTGTCCCTATTAAAGTGAAGAGTTATAAATTATGTCTCTCAAAAAGGGACATAAGTGATCTGTGAAATTTTATATGCTAAATACTTTAGGGACCCATCATTACCTATATCTCTAACTAACTTTAATACTAGAAATATAAAATTGCCTCTATCTAATAGGTAATATAAGAAATTACAGATAAGTAGATTATTAGGCTTCTAGTACCTGATTTGTGCTTGTTTGAATCTAATAACTATTATAACTCCCACTGATTCTTTATCATTAAGTTTATTGCATAATCATATTATCTGACTTTCTTTTTGTAATATCTACATACTTTTTAAGTTGTGAATTTTTGAATGATATATAATACTATTTGATATTGATTTATTGAAAATAGTTTTATTCTTGAAGAACTTTTTATATACTGTTGTTAAAATGTTACATATTTTTCAAGATAGTAGATATACCATATTGTATTCAAAACTTAATTTTTAATATCAGGACTCTATTCAATATATAGAACATTTGTTTATCTATTATTTTTTTATTTTTTAGAACTTTGTTGAATATATTGATTTCTCTTAATACTCTTTTCTAAAGTTCAACTATAATTTTTTAATTGTCTATCCAGATTTTTAAAAATCTTGCTTACTCAATTCTATCTAGTTTTTTTATTATTTCTTTGTTAATGCTTACTTGAACTTTTACCAGATATTGATTGGAATTATTAATAATAACTAGCATCAATTTATTACTATTGATTTGGAAATCATTTGTCTTATAGAAAATTTTTGCTTCTTTTAAAATTTTTTTTATATCTTTTTTGAATCTAACAATTCATATAGTATCCTCCATAAAAGAAAGTAGCTATATGTCAAGACTTTAGTTTCTTTGTATTATTTCCTATTAGATCTAGATTTTAGAAAACTGTCATCTTATATTTATATTCTTTATTATTCTGAATTTGCATAGAAAAGGATTATAAAATATTCTCTACATTAGAAAGAGATAGTTTTTTCTTGATTGATTCCATCTCTTACTATTATTGGACTTGTTAGATTATTTTCATAAATAACTTAAACTCCTTAATTTAAAACAGGTTCATTACTATATTCATAAAGCTAACTAGAATTTTAATCCTTTTTATTACTTTTTTTAACATATCTAGATTAATAGTATTATATGTTTTAGCTATATCCTAAAAAAATATTCAAAATTCCTTTTTACTTTTCTGTGTATCTTCACAAATATTGATTAGGATCTGAATAGGTTTTGCTATACTTTTATTAAGAAGTTCTGCATAATTGAAACTTCTAAGGATATTGTTCATCTTATAAATATTTCCTAATTTGTTAGTGAGAATTTTTGTAAAGCACTTTCTTATTACTTTTAGCAGAACTATAGTTTTTGTGTTTATCAGATAAATCCCTATGGTTTTGACTTTGCAATTAAATAAATATAGCTCTATTTTTATCAAATTGAAATTATTTTTTATTTTAAAAAGTTGTTAACTATTTTTCTCAAATATTCTTTTTCTTCGAATCTTAATCTCTTTAATATTTTATAGTTAATCTGTTATTTACCTGATGCTTTATTGTTAGAGAATGTTCATAGTACTTTGCTTAATTTCTCTTGTGAGATTGGCTTTAAGAAATTTTGATACATATCTCTTTGATATAATTTTTAGGCTTGTATTCTACTTTTCAATTACTTGTTAAATTGTCAAAATCAATATTTCACTTTTTGAAGATATCTTGATAATATATTTATATCTTTTCTTTTACTTTTTCTTTCTTGATTATTATATATTCAGATTCATCCTCTTTGATTTTGATTCTACTTAACATTATTTTTATTTTTTTTCTATTTGTTAAAGAGTTTATTATTTATTTTTTATTGATTTTTAAGTCTTTACATCTTTATTTAAGGATTGATTTGATTTTATTCCTTGCTTTTTTTTCTTTCAACTTTTGATATATTAGCTTGAAACCTTCTATTATATATTGAATATTATTTTTTAATAATGTTCAAGAAATATTAAGATATTATGCTGGATGCAATAGTTTTCTATCTGAGGATTAGGCTCATATACTCTATTATACTTGTTAATAGCTATATTTAAGATTTGTAAGCTAGTAATATTCTTTGTAGCTACAGCTTTTTTTTAGAATATTATTAGTTATAGATATCTTTTATATTTGATAAATTCTGAATTGTGTTTATAGTATTATGTTTAGTTAAACAAATTTCTTTATTGCCAGTTTGTTATAAGCTGTTTTACTTATTTATTCTTTAAACACTTCCTAGATCTTGTTGATTCAACTTTCTTTTTCATTATTTTCTGACTTTGTTTATAACAGTAAATCCAGTTTTATATTAAACTTATGTTATATATTATTACTAAAGGCTTGCCACTATTTTGATATTGATCACTTTATGTCAATTCTTTTAACAGGCCTTGTTATAGTCACTTTTGCTATGTTTTTTTTGAAAAAGTTTGTATCATGTAGCATTATTATGAGCATAGTATAATTACTATTTGTAATTTCTTTTATACTTTAATTATTGAACCATAGAATAAAATATCTTGTTAAGCTTTGTAACATCCAAATATAGTCTATACAACTACTATATATTGCATTTTGTTACATTAAAGTTTTATTCTTTTCTTCTAATATTACTTATATATCTATAAATTCCTATTCATTCAATGTATTGAATAATGTAATTTCTGGTTGCCAAAAGAATTTAAAGATTATTTTGAAGGATAATACTCTATCTTTAGCTGAATTTTATATTATATTGAAATTCTTATTACTATTATATAGAAGTCACTTTCATATTTTTCTTTAATGAAGCTTGTTATATGTTTTTATACTTATTGGTTTCTTTTCTTATTAAAAAGAATGTAAACTTGCATAATGCAAACTTTGTTTCTTTGCATAAAAAAGTTGATAGCTATTATATATCCCTCTGTCTTTTCTATAGATACTACATTTTTTTTTAGATCTTTTTTAATTAAAAGACTAATACCTATTTCAAAAGGGATATCTTTATTAGTACTATAAAAGTATTTATAGGCATCTTAATTTCTAAAGATCCACTTTGCTTTGATATTGGTTAGCTTTGTTTTATATAATTCTAATATATCTATATCTTGTTTTTGAATTTCTTAAACAAAGTTATATTGTTTTGATTTTTTAGATATATATTTAACATTATATGTATCTATTCTTATTACTTGCTTTTTTATATTATTCTCTTGTTTTTCTTCTATAGATTGCTTTGTTCTTTTATTATTATTTAAAATTTTAATTCTTTTTATTTGCAAAAATATATCAATATCTTGATTATTTTACAAACAGATATTGATGTCTTAATTATTTTGTTTTCTCTTATTATTTTTATTTTATTATTGTGCTTTATCCTTGTTTTTTGTATTGGCTTTGGGAATAGTGAACTGATATTTTTCTTTTTTTTATAATTGAATTGATATATATTTCAAGAGTGGTTAATCCATCTTTTTAGTAAATCTTTTTTAGTTTGTATAATCTTTTATCAAGTCTTTCTATTTTTTTGCTTAGTTATTATACTTCAGACATCTAAGTAGTAATCAACTCTTGGCTTTTAGTCTTATATCTCATTCTTTGTCTATATGATTATCTTTTATCTGAGGATACATTATTAGTTTCAGATTGATCTTATATAATTTTATCTAATATCTAGTTTCTTCTTCTTATTGATTAATTATTACTATTAATGGTTGAAAAGATAGGTCTTGCTATTTATTTATCAATTCTTGACTGATAACTATAATTAGTTTTATATCATGTCCTTGATATTCTTTTTCTATTTATTTCAAAATAAACTTCACATTTTTCTTCTTGACTTTTGTATTTTTATTTATCACTCCTTTTGACTGCTATAACTAGATTTTTTGAACTAATCAAAGTCACTGATGCTCTATTGCTATAGGGATTTTTTGTACTTCATCCTAGTCTTTGATTATTAATTTTAATTTAATGTTGAAGTGACTCTCTCAAGTTTTTTTCATTTTTAAAATAGATTACTACATAGTTTTTTTAAATCAAGGTGGTCTTGTTTTTTGATATATAAGAGGCTTTAGCCTTTATGTGACTTAATGTTTTATCTATGAATTCAGTAGACATTCCATTAATTTCATAAAGTCTCAAGAAGTATCATTTTTTTTCTTTTAATATTTGAGTAACTTCTTTATTATCTAGTTCTTATAGACTATTACAAATTGCACTTGATTAGATCTTATCTTAATTATTCAACTTTAATTCAAATTGATATATTTTTTATATATATAAAGATAAATTTTGAATTTCTTTTGGTGAAATATTGTTCAATATTTATAAACATTAACTATTTTTTAATATTCTTCTATTACTTGTTTGATCAAAAGTTTGTTATATTTGTAATATGTGTCTACTAAAGTGATATATTTAAATTTATTTTTTGCTGAAGGAAAATTTTCTAACTTGAAGAATTTTTTGTTTTAAGCATATCTCTGGAAAGCTGATTGTATACTCTTATTTTTAACCATTTTTCTAATTGTAAAGTTTTTTTTTTTTTTTATTGATAGATTCTAAACACCTTGATACATTTTCTTCTTTATCAAAATCTAATATAATCTAGTGATTACTATTAATAAATTTAATTTTGAAAATATTCATTCTTTTAGATATCCTTAGTGCTCCTTTAAGATATTTGATTTTTTCTTTATTGGTTTCTTTTGGTAATGTTATTTGGAGTACTCCTATCTTAATTAGGCCTTATTGTTTGATGAATAATAGATTTACTATAGAACTTTGAATTCTATTTCTTGTGTTATAAGAAATATTGTTAGTAATACAATTTCTTTTTACTAGTTTTTTTAACACTAGTTGAAATTATATTATTTGTTAGTTGAATTATTGTCAAATTTGAAAAAATATAATAATAAAAAGATCGATAAAATATTTTTAATTGCTGTTACTTGATATTAAAAATATCAACAAAAAATCAACAAAAATTTTTTGGTATATTGTGACAAAAAAATTTAGCACAAAATCTGATAATATTGTGACAAAAAATTTTTTTTGTATACTGCAGTAAAAAATTTAACAAAAAAATTAATACTGTGCCAAAAATTTGATAAAAAAATTGATATTATTGCAAAAAATTTGATAAAAAAATTATTATAGCAAAATTTCAGCAAAAAAATTGATACTGTAGAAAAAAAATTTGACAAAAAATTATTGTGACAAAAAATTTAACAAAAAATTGATATTGTAATAAAAAATTTGATAAAAAAATTATTATGACAAAAAATTTGGCAAAAGTTACAAATTCAGTATTGAAATTTAATAAATATTCAGGAAGTTTAACAAATTTTATGAAATTTATTAAAAAATTACAAAATCAATTGATTAAATTTATTTATTACTTTCTTTTTTCTTTTCTTTTTTCTTTTCCAATTAGTTTTTTTTTTTCTTTAAAGATTTTAGTTTAACTCTTTTAAAACTAATCACGATTGATTTTATCTTGTCAAATGTTTTCTGGAATTTTTCACTTTTTTTGTTTAACTTAACTGTTTCCAAATTTTATCTATTCATATATTTTCTTTAGTTTGTTTCTTACTTTCTAAATATATTAATGATTCCTTATATTCAGTAATTTTTTATCTTTTATTCACATTTGAAATCTTTTTCAAACTATATGTTCAATTTAGAAATCTTTTTGATGATATTATATCATAAAAATATAAATTACTATGATATTATTTACAAGTCAATTGGAATGCTTGAATTAATTTCAAATATTCATCTAGATATTTCAACAAATCCTTTAACTATAAGTAATTATAATTAATATTGTAATTATTTAATATAAAATATTTTGCCAAAAAATATCTTTTCAGAATATCAATTGTAATCATATATATTTATTTTTTTTTTAGTGAAGTTTTCCAGATCAGGCACACTTTTTTCAGACGAATAGATCTTTTTTTCTTTAATTATATCAGTTAATTTTATTCCAATATTTGGTAACTTTATTAGACCTTTATTCAATATGCAACTGTACACTTTTAATTCTTCATATTCTTTTCTTAATTATTTGTTAAAAATTAATACTTTAAGGTAGTATAAATATAAAATATTATTAATTTTATTTTATTTAATCAGCTATTTGCATATAAGCAATGATTGTCCACTTCCAGTTTTCCAGTTTCTGCCTTCCAATATCTTCCTCTCTGATAGTGATATAAAGTATCTAATTATTTAATTATTTGTCTTCATGAAGAATTAAAATGTGAAACTATGAATTTTATTAATTTTGATATCAAC